>FIZR01026636.1:0-95379 GCA_900060175.1 Ferrisia virgata
AATGAAAATTTGATCATTGATGATATGTCACAGTTAACAATTTTTCCCCTTCTTTTGATCTGTTCTAATTGAAATTTTAGGTTCATTGTTATTATTACCAATTACTTGTCATCAGGATGACCCTCATGATTTTAGTTTGATTTAGCTGATCTGAAAAACCTGCTTTAATATGTTTTATTTTTATTTTACAATATCTTCATTCTTCCACTACTGGTCAAAAATTGTTTAATGATCAAAATTAAGAGACCTGCGGAACATGTCCATCTATCTTGTCTTGTAATGAAATTTATAAAAATTAAAACTTTTGATACCATTTTGAATTTTTGAGCTTGCCTCATTTTGTTTTTGATTACTGCAATATTATAGTGGCATGGATGAGATCTTGGAGTTTCTATGCGTTGCCCTAAAGTTGTACAGCTCTGTTAGTTTTGGTCTAGGGAAAAAGTTGCTCCGTATGCCAGAATGAAATTTAAAATTTTTGTGGGTTATATATATACAAATCTAAAAGGTGCACAAAGTGTGTCCTAGTTTGGGGATTTGGTCTAGCAGGAGGACCTAGGTCCCCAACAAGAAAAAAAATGCATCAATATTCATGTTGAAGCTGGTTAAAATTGTTTTTATTGAGACGGAAAGGAGGGAGGATGGTTGGAAACTTACTTTCATTTCCAAATTAAAAAGTAGCATAAACGTTCAAGCGAAATAAAAGTGAAAATTTTGAAAAATAAAGAAGGTTTTCCGAAGTATTAGTTTCAGTTTTGTAGGGTTTACAAAAAAAAAAAAAAAAAAATTGAAAAAATTCAGTTTGATTTTTGTGGAATATTATAATTATCTTAAATTGATCTGATCAGCGGTTAAAAGGAGGGAAGGGAGTTGCAATGGGGCTAAAACGTCGACACCACAGAAAGGCACATTTCGGACCTATAATAAATCTACATAACAAATTTTAACGTTCCGGCTCAATTTAGAGGGAAGTTGTGCGAGGAGCAAACTCAAAATACAAAAAAACACGCGCAAAAGTCACATCTTCGGGACTGTGAGGAGGGGGGGGGGTGCAATGGGTCTGATAAGTCGAACCCCCTCCTAAAAGGCACATCTATGACTTTTACCAAGTGTACATTCCAAATTTAACTTCCTAGTTCAATTTGCAGGGAAGATATGGGAATAACATTTTTTTTTCAGGTTCAAAAAGGGAGGGATGTCAAAAAAGTGCATGTTTTACATGAACTTCATCGACTTTTAATTCTTTGAATTAAAAAGAAAATTACTATCTGAAGTAACTGTAGATTTTTTGGCGCGAGTGATGTACTCAGCCACCAAAAATTTCATCTTTCTAAATAAACTTTCAACAAAGTAAACATCTCCCCGCGTCACTTCTGTTCGAACCTTTTACTTGAAAAATAACAATTTTAAAAATCGGTAAAGAGAAGGTTGAAAAAGAATAACGAAGAAAATAAAGATTACATTGCGATGGATCTCGACAATATGATGATGCTGAAGGAACCTCAAAAAAAAATCTTACTGCTTTCTTCCATTGGCTCAAAAAAGATCATTTTTTTCGGTTTTGGCCTCTCAGCACCCTCTCCCTAAAATTTGATCATAACTAAATTTTGAGCCCAGGTCATCCTCACTCTTGAATATCGAATCTGCCGCAAATCGAAGCATATATCCCTAATTTGATTAATTTTGGTTGATGTCGAATTAAGCAAATAATTTTTATTTTCAAAAAAAAGAAATAAATGAATAAATAAATATCTGTCAAAGAAAAAAATGGTCGTAATGGTCTTTTAGGATCTCAAAACACCTCGCCCTCCCTCCAAATCATCCATCGTAGATAGATACACCGTAATGGCCGGGTTTTCATTTATAATATTACGGAAAATCAGACCAAAAATAAAATTTTTAGCAGAATCGTTTTAAAATTTTACTGAAATTTTAATATTTTCATCAATTTTTTTAGCGTTTTAAATATTTTTAAAAATATTACCAGTCATTTGTATAATATTCGGCATGTGCAGAAAAGCTTTCTGAAGGGGAGGGGGCAAGGGTAGGCAGGATTTAGTATTCTGTGTTCTCTTAAATCTTTATTGCATATTTGTAAGAATTGCCTCTCTGCACATTTGTGTTTGGCAACGAAGGCGATTGAGGTGTGACTTAATAACACAATTTCCCTCCAATTATTTTTTCGCCAAAATTTTTATATTGATTTCTCTCCCCCCCACCCGATTTCATAAATAACATACTAAAAGTTCCCATCGACCGACCCCTCTTGGGCTAAACCCTATGCTCTTAGTCAAAGGCTCACAAAATCAGTATTTCCTCAAACATTGGTCATACCATAAAAATGGCTCAGTGGCAATGTATTTTGCTCTAAATTTCCCTATAAAATGAGCTATCGAAATTCTTTACAACTTGAAGGCCGATAGTCTTAAAATCTTTTGAAATTCGTGTGTATTACGAAGTGACTGAAAAACGCCTACCGAGTCGTAATAAATGCTATTTTTTGATAATTCGACCCGTACATGTGGATTCAATAAATTAAAATATTTAGCACTATTATACTCGAATTTCTTTCAAAATTTCATATTTCCCGTTTCACTAAGGACAATTTGAGTTCATTTTGATTCGCGCGTCAGTAATAAATATCCATCGTTTTCTACATAATAATTTACTTTGTTCATGAGGAAATTGTCGATACAATTTTATTAATTTTTTGTAAAAGAAACAGAAAATATTCAAAAACGATTTATTTACATAAAAGAACTACTTAGAAAAAAAAAACAAGTAGACGTGGAAAAACAATGATAATTAATAAATAGCAAAAAAAAAGGTAGGTAGGTATTTAACAGGAATAGGTAATTCGTTTATATTCATCTTTAAAAAAAAATGGGTACTTACAATAGGAAAAGAAGACCTAAATGATTTGATAATTTACATTTCGATTTTAAATATTCACAATAAGGAAAATTTATAATCCTTGGAAGATAGAAAAAAAAAATTAGGTAAATAATACACAGAACTGATCATCTTTATCAATCGTACTCACAACATCTTCGTCGTGTTGTTTTAAATGATTTTCATATAATTAATTACGCTATTTCAAACGAGCTTAATTCATTAGGAACCAGACACGATTACATATACGCACGTACGAGTATAGGTAATCTTTACGAGTACAGTTTACAATCACAATATGTACGTAGTACGTAGTACGTATAAATAAATATAAATACTTAGAAACGTATTTTCGATAATTTGGAGGCGATTACGAATGAACCGTCGAGTACGTAAAAATGTGTTACAAACAGATTTAAGTAAGATTTTAGCAACACAACAAAGCGACGCTACGCAGCGTCAAGTTTTTAGAAACAAAATGTAATTTATAAGACGAATAAGTTTTCGCACGATTTCGCCTTCTTGCCAAATTTCAGAATTTGTTTGAACAGTTGTTTTCCATTCTCGACTGCTCCTTTCTGCTGCATTCTGTTTCGTTTCGGATTTAACTGAACTTGAGCGAAAATACCGACTAATAATTCGTCCACGTTGTGATCCAATCCGCTCGAAGTTTCGATAAATTTACAACGTAAATTTAACGCTAATTTACGGCCGGCTGTAAAAATAACAAGATAATCAATGTAAACAAACAAATTTCAACTTTTAATTGATGAAGTTTTTACGTTTCTCGTTAACTTTGTTAATATAATTTCGACCCGCATTGTGCCTCTGCCTGTCCCTGTAATCTGTATATACATTTAGCGTACCCTAAAGCGATATCTTTCGGCTGGAGACGAACTTATTATAATTATGAATCAGCGAAAACACTCTCAGTTTCTTTTTTTCTGTTTTTTTTTCTCTCCTCTCGACTCGACGCAACGTTTGTTTATAAATCGTCGACGAAATCGCTACGTACCCTAGCTACCTAGCTATATAACGTGTCACCGAGGGCCTGACATATTTCCCTCAACTTAAGGCCACATTCCGTACACGTGAAACTTTCTCATGGTATCTTAAACGTCGCAGGCGACGTTGCGAATATTTCTGATTTATACGATTCAAGGTCTGGCCATGATTTCAAACAACCACCTACGGTTTCATGAATGTTAATTTTGTGTACTTAACACCTCTATCTAGCTATATGCGCTGTACGATTTCAGCACAGCCGAAGTAGGTAGGACTAGGTACTCGAACTCGTACGCATACATATGCCGGATTCGGTATTGATATGACGATTTTCAAAATACCATTTAAATATTGAATCAGCGACGAGAACAGTAGCTGTGTAGATTTTCACGAAGGTTGTTTTAAAACTGGCACGTGCAAAATGTATTTTAAAGTATTTGCGTAATATACAAGGTGATTTTTCTTCCACTGAATCACAACTCTAGACCATGGTAGATACTTTATTATGTAAATAATAAATCAATATGGTAGGTACATGTACACCTATATTTATATGCAAGTATATCGAATAAAATAATCCATTCATTGTTTCCATCTCAACGCTTGACGAGTATGTAGATAAAAGATGGTTAAGATGAAAATAAATACATAGGTAGGTAGTATAAACGAAGGGTAACACTCAATGAAAGATAACCTAGCCAATTTTTTATCGCATAAAGATAATTTTCATTCATAAAAAGATCTCGTAATACCTACGATATAGGTAGAGCTAGGTAGGTAAATACCGTCTGGCTTGAACTTGTGGGTTTATCTACCTGTGCATTACCGATCTATTCAAATTGTACACGTAACACTTACACTATTCACTTTTCAAAGAAACCCTTTTCAAGTCTGTTCTTTTAGTTGATAATACACGCGTTTTTGCTTTCACCTTCGATTATGCTACCTTTTTTTTTTTACACAATTTAAACCTTTTTTTTCTCTTTGCCGTCGCATGGTAGAATACGGTAGCTTCAGTTATACGCAGTGATATATCATATCTACTTTCATTTCATTCATTCGCAATGTTGCTGAGGTGAAAAAACATACTACGATAGGATAATTTTTCCAAAAAACTATTGGCTGTATAAGCCTCTCTCTTTTCTGTTACCGTGAAAAATCGGATAAATAGGTCTTTAGTACATCGACAAGTTCCGAAATTTTGCACATTTACCACTTGGAGCAACATAAAGTCATCACTAAGTAGCACTAACTCCCGGAGCTCCGGTTTAGACCCCCAGTAGCACCCCTTCCACCATTCAGGGACAAAACCTGAGTTAATGGTGCTAGTGGTGCACCCTCACTTCATGGTCAGAGCAGAAACCTTGAAGATTACTTCTCAATGGATCAGCATTAAATTAAGGATAGGAAAGGTTCAATGCGGCTAAAAAGTCAAAAACTCAAAAAGACACATCTATGGTCTTTACTGACTGTACATACCTAATTTTAACTTCCTAGCACAATTTGGAGGGGAGTTATGCGAGGAACAAACATTACAAATAAAAAAAAAACGACTAAAAAACCACAAATTCAGGACTGTGAGGGACTGCAATAGAGCTGAAAAGTCGAAACTCCCAAGAGGCACAGGGTATCTACTGAATATGCATACCTAATTTCAAGCTCCTAGCTCAATTTGGAGAGAAGTTATGCGAGAGACAAACTTAAAAAATTAGAAGATATAATCAAAAAACCGCATATTTGAAGCTGTGAAGGGGTGAAATGGGGCTGAAAACTTGACACCCCCAAAAAGGCGCATAGGGTCCTTATTAAATGTACATACAAAATTTCAGCTTTCGTAGCTCTATTTAGAAGAGAGTAATGCGAGGAACGAACTCAAAAAACTCAAAAAAATGAGAAAACCTGACCAAAAAACCACATTTTTAGAGCTGTGAAAGGATGTAATGGAGCTGAAAAGTCGGAACCCCGAAAATGCACATTTAGGGGCACTACTGATTGTGTATACTAAATTTCAACTTCCTAGTTCATTTTGGTGTGGAGATAGAAGAGAAAAAGCCCTTTTTCAAGATCAAAAAGGAGAAAAGCTCTCATATCTCCCCTCCTAATTGACCCAAGAGGTTGATTTTTGGATATGCTATACAGTTTTGGATTCTCTATCGATTGACTTAAGGGAACAATTCTTGTGTTTTTGGCTCCTCAGCACACCTCTCCCAAAATGGGGAAAAACTGAATTTTGACTCAATGTCATCCCCATTCATATATATCTAATCCGCTGCTAAACTTAGCCGATTGACCGAATTGGAGCGATTTTGGTGAGTGTAGAGCAGAGTAAATGATTTTAAAGTTTGCGGGGAAAAAATAAAAAAAATAAATATCTGACATGGCCAAAAATTATCTTAATGATCTTTAAGGACCCCAAAACGGATTTTTCTGGTATTCCCTCACCCTCCTAACCGCTATTGGTCGATAGACTGTAATAGTCTGGGTTTCATTGACAATATAACATAGAAAGTCAGGTTAAATAGGTAAACTTCAACATTTCACATTTTTTAGCCTGATTTTCCAAGTCATATTGTCAATGAAAGCCAGGCTATTACAGTCTATCGACCAATGGTGCGGAGGGGGAGATGCAAACAAAATCTGTTCTGGGGTTCTAAAAGACCATTAAGACAATTTTTGGGCATTCAGATACTTACTTTTATTTTTTTTCCATTGGAAAGCAACATTTACGGTTTCTGCGAGACCAGGGAGTGGGAGAGGTTTTGCACTACTAGTTATTTTAAAGATTTTCAATGAGAAGCTCATAACAGCTTATTCTGAAATTATCCACGAAAACTTGGGAAAATTTAAAATTTTCAACCATATTTTTTTATACTTATATCGTTACAGTTTGCGAACCACTTCATTCCCACTCTTGGCTTCTATTACCACAGTCCTTCGCTCATATTCCTTGCCTTGTGACAGAATTGTTTTGCTTCTCTCACATTTAACTTCAAGATCAGAATTTGTTTTCAACTTTTGTCCAAAAATTACTGATCAATTTTTTTTTAATAGGTATTTTTTTTCTCCGCATAAATGCAACCCTCAGGTTCACCAACCCAGCCACCGAGTTGAAGGCGCTTTCCTGTTTATTTTAAAATTTTTTTATAAAGTGCTCATAATAGCTTTTTCAAAAAATTTTTAATCATATTTTTTTTTTGTATTTATTGCCATATTTTACGGACCACTTCACCTCCAATCTTGATTTTTACACCACGCATACTCGAGAGTATACGCTGTTTATTTGAAGCAAACAACAAATTTTTATCATTATTAATTTTTTTCCATATATTTTCAAAGCGAGCAGCAGGTTTGGATGAAAATAAAATTTTGCAAATGGCATATCTGAGCCCCTTCGATTTTTTGAGTATGTTAACCATCATACATGTAAGTCTCATGAGTTGACCTATCATTGGTATAAGGGAAGGGAAAGGGAGTAATACAAACACACCCGGTATAAGAATACTTAAATGGGGATGATCTCGTGTCAAAATTAAATCATGTTCAAACTTGGGAAAAGGAATCGCAAAAGTTGTTTATTTTTGAACCACATCGCTAAAAAATCGAAAGTGGTATAACATATCCAAAAACTGGTATCCTGAGGTGCTGCTCCTTTCTTAACCTTGAAAAGTAATTAATTTTACGGGGGTTTCTTCAAATTGAGCTACAATGGTAAAATTTGGCATCTGCATTAAGTAGGGGCCTTGAATGTGGTTTTACAGAATTTCAACTTCTCTGCTTTATCCCTACCCCATAAATTAATTTAGCGTCGAACTTCCCGTAATACTTCGAACGCAGACAGTAATGAAACCATAGGTTGATATAGGGGAGCACTGAAGGGGGTTTGAGTTAGTTTCCTCTCGAGTTATTTTAAAGCTTTAATAATTGATAATTGGTATAAGTAAAACCGTGAAATTAGATTTTTAGTGATCAAAAATGTATTTTACGGTTCATGTATTGACCTTTCATTTTCGATAGGCCTGTGAGTATTTTGCAATATCTTTGCCCTTACTTCACTTCGGCCGTACTTTCTTCGGAAGACTAAATTCCTGCTTTTGCGCTTTCTGCATAAACAAAGGTAAAGAAAAATCGACAACAAAACATACCCTGACCGATTCGTATGAAAATAATTAAATAAACATTAAAAGATACTTTGGTGAAAATTTTCAATTTCGGCATTAATAATTCACAAATCATCATTTTACAAATTTTGAAGACCACTATTGACCATTTGTATTTGTAAACAAATTAATGCCCGGCTACTATATTTAATAAGCAAAACATCGACCCGAACGAATCATTCCTCCCCTAACCTCTTTCACCCCTACTACAAAAACAACTCAAACTTTCATACTTGAACAAATTTAATACCAAAAAAAGAAGCTCATTCAACTTTTTTTTTCTACCTTTTTTTCCAGCAGTAAACGCGAACAAGTAGAAGAGGGAGAGAGAGAAAAAAAGAAATAAATCAGAATCTAAAACGATACAAGACTTCCTTGAAATACGAGTATATATTTTCCAAGTGGCACGAGCGGATTTCCTATCGTCGAGTGAAAAAAAAATTAAATTTTCTTTCCAAACTGAAAAAATATTTAAGTTATAAAAACTTTTATCGTTAAGATGAAAAGTGCAAAAATCACTTTCACAAGTACCAGCATTTTATTACGGGCCAAAAAAGACGAGTAATTTTTGAAGAGAAAAAAAAAAATACGCCTTATCGTACACCTAACTCAACACACCGCAGTAAGGAGTACAGCGAATTCGAGGCCGAATTTATACACATAGAGCAGATGCTTTGAAAAAATACCTTATGAATATACACAGTAAGTACCTCTACCTACGTAGGTAGGTAGGTATACACATATAGGCACTTATCCTTTCAAAGTTTTTTCGCTATAGAAAACTTTATCGATTTTAATTTCAGATTCAAATAATAATAATAATAATAATAATAAAGCAGAAGAAAATCCAGCTGTTATTTTATGTTTGAAAATCTGGCTCGAATAAAAAATTACAAAATATGGGAGAATTTTTTTTTTTTTTTTTCTTTTTACCATAAAGGACTAAGTAGGCGGTAAAAATTCAACGTTTAGAATAAATTTAAAAACTTTCAATGGACTATAGATAGTAGATAGAGAGGTACCTACGTGAATTATATTAAAAAGTTACGTTGGTGTGTAAAATCAATCATTACTCGGCCAATAATTATCCACAAGGGAAGAAAATTTGGTACACCAAAGTGCTAAATAGTCGATATATCACGTAAGTATCTATCCTACGCCTTCGACACAACGACCAATTAAATCGTCTAACCGACATCGTAATAGAGGTACTAGGTAGGTATCCTTTACAGTCGTTAAACCAACTCGAGCTTTTAATAAACAACGCAACACTATACGATTATCGAATTAATACGTACGTGCGAAAGGCTCGAATCCTAAGTATTACGATCATTAGGGCAGCACGATACCAACCAAAACCAGATGTAAGATGAAAGAAAATTTCGATGGTGAAAAAAATTACAAGACGACGAACAGCAGTTGATTAATCATACGCAGGCGTTAGTGACATAAAAAGTATTAGCTTTTAACGATTTTTCATTTAAGTGCCATCGCGAATTTTTGGCGAGCCGAATGAAAGAAGGAAAAAAAAAAGACAGCGTGTGTAATGCGTATCTATCCTATTTGGACGAATCATCTTTGTTGGCAGAGAGAGAGAGAGTCTTATACCGAGTTATGTAGGTAGCTTCGTATATGAAAAATAAAAAAAAAAAAAAAAGGAAAAAAATAAAGGAAGGAAAGTGTTTTTATTTTTATACCATCCTCGGAAATATATACTACGAACCATTTGAGTTGACTATGTAGCGACAAAAATGTATTATTTATCGCAATTTATAAATTTCAAAAGATACCTATACGCTTAGCTGTGTGTGTAGGCTACCTACTTACCTAGCTAGCTATATGTATTTTGAAAAAAGTAAGGAAAAATATGTGATATGGATACAGGTGTTTACGGAATTGTAAATAACGAAAAGTATACAATACGTGGAGCTTTTTTCTGCTTTATTTTTCATCAAAATATGGATAGTAAATATTGGTAAGGTAAACATATCTCTCGTTGTAGGTATTGATAATGGCGACCGACTATATATGTACTGTATACTTAGACTCGTGTCTCGTACAAAATGCGGACTTATAAAAACGAAACGAAGGTGTAAACTATCAATATTGTACTTACTGCTGGCTGGTATCTCTCGCCGTCTCTCGAGATCTGCTTTATTGCCAACAAGTATCACTCCTTTCGAGGACATGTAATCGTTTTTCCACAAATATAACAAAATATCTTCGGCCGTTTTAAACGATTGCATATCGATAATCGAGTAAACAACTACAAATACGTCTACGTTAAACGTGTAACAAAATGTTTCCACCTGAAATGATATTTAGATACGTGTCAAGGGTAGGTCTAGGTAGTAGTTAGGTACATACGTTACACAAGCACGATAAATCATTTCAATCTATGTGCTTGTGCTTTTCTACTGACTGAGCTCACTTACCGACATCTCGGATGCTGGAATGTCAATTATATTGAATTCCGCCTCTTGCCCGTTTAACGATATACAAACGGTTTTTTGACCGAATTCGTCGTCTGTAAAAAATGCATACACACAAATAATGATACGTGTTTAGGTAGAGAGGGGAACGTACAGTGAAATGATCCAGGTAGAATACTGTAGACTGCATTTTACTCATTCTTTGTTGTAATACCTACCTAAAGATGTATCGTAAGCGCATATATATTCGGAGGTGGTAAATTGATAAGAAAGTGTGGTTTTTCCAACATTCGTAGCTCCTAACATTCCAACGGTGAATACTGGTACTTCATTATTGCTCTCTTGCGAATTCGTTCTGTAATGAAAATTTACAAATAGCATGTAGGTAACTTTTAAAACTTGCTACTTTTCATACACGTAGATAGGTGCTAATAATAAATAAGGTTTCAATTAATTACACGAAATGAAAAGACAGGCAGTCCAATAGTGATGGTTATCATTAGCGAGAGTCTTAGCTACAAAACAATCCTAACGGTTTGCATTAGGTATTTCTGCAGCATTTTAAACAGTTTTGACTTGGTTACATTTAAATGAATATTCACCAAATACATCACAGGCGTATAATAAAACAGCCCGCACTCCAATTTTTTTTTAATACGAGGAATGAAAAAAAAATTTGGTATTGCAGATGGTTAAAATGTATATCTTACGAATCATGTTTTAATTGCCAATTTTGAGCGAAATTGGCTTTATGCATATGTATCTCCCTTCAGCCTCATCCCTTCATTGGTGCATACTTCAAAACAGTGTCACATTCATATTCTGTGCCCTTCCAAACATATATCTCCTTATATCATTAGTTAGGAAGATGAAATTCCTGAGATTCAGATTCTGCCATGGAAGATTGTTCTTTTCAGCGAAATTCGTTTTGTATATACGAGGTGAAATAATTAAGCAATGAGACTGATTCAAATAAAAACCATATATTTAAAAATCATTCCATAAATCTACCATCCTCTTCAAAGTAGTACACAACGATTCCATCGCGTTTTCCACGCTTCGTAACATTTTTGAAACGCTTCGACTGGGATGTCCACGAGTACACTCGTCACGGCCGCTTGAATGTCCGCAATGGACTCAAAATAGGTTCCTTTGACCACCGATTTTGTTTGTAGATGACAGAAAAAAAGTCACAAGGTGACATATTGGACGAATAAGGGGCTGTTGAAACAGGGCAATCCCTTCAGAGGCCAAATACTGGCACACGAGGACAGTGGTGTGGCACAGCGCGTTGTGATGAAGGATTTAGTCCCGTGTTGACTCGTTTTCGCTATCTGTCGAGTACTTGGCGATAGTAGACTTGATTTGCAATTTGCTCCAGTGGAACAGATTCTTTGCGGATGATTTCACAGCTATCAAAAAAGGTAATGATCATTGTTTTCACATTCCAACTTGCTCATACAAGCTTTTTTCGGACAGAGGAGCATGCGGAGACAACCATTCGTAGCTTTGGTGTTTGGTTTCCAGGTCATATTGGAAAAACCAGCTCTTCTCACCTGTGGGATCGTTTTCTACTTGCTCCAAATAGTCTTGTGCGATGGTCATTTGATGCTGCTTTTGATCTTCAGAAAGGTTCTATAGAACCATCTTCCTGCAAAACTTTTTCATTCTAAAATTCTAATCCTCGGTTAAAATTTGTCTGACTGTTTCACAGTTTTTACCCAGTTCAGAGACCAACTTTCAAACTGTTAAATACCGCACTCACTGCGCATTTCAATCAATCTGCACCTTGACTGGTCTCCCACTCTTTATGCCATTGAAACACCTTGACACAACTAAGAGCACTATCATCATACACTTTTAAGATTTTAGCGTACGTTTCTAAAGCTGTTTCACCCAATCTGTCACAAAATTTTATTGCAACGCGTTGCTCTAGATTTTACTTCTCCATTTTTGTGATGAGCACCACCAACACACATCAAGTAAACACAACGCATCAGGTGAACTTTTTCTTCTCTTTCTTTTGGTTCTCACCAAACCAGCTCACCTAATTTTCACTTCGTCGCTGGTACGGATCATTGCATCCTTTCTTAAATCTAAGCTTTCCATATACTACATTTCTTAATACTATAACAACCACAGATTTGTTTTCTTACTAACGAACTAACAACCTTAAAACTAGTTCTTTTCTTGCGCCAAAATCCGATGTTATCTTCACATCTTGGTCAGAAATGTCAATTCCGGTGTTTTAGGATCGGATAAAGGTGGGTAGCCCATTTGATAGTCTGGGCCTGCACTGTTCCTGACTGGTATACCTTTGGGGACTATGTCCCTCTAAATAGGATCGATCTCACTACTATCTAGCACCTTGGCTGCATTCGGATGCTTGGAAGATCGGCTTCGTTTTTTGCAAAAGACTGTTACCTCTTCTCAACCAGTGCAGCCCAGGCAGAGGTTACGAATGGTCAGCCTCCATACGACAATAATTCTGGAAGGAGGCATGGCCACTGCTCTAGTAACAATTCAGCTTTAAGGGTGTTCCTGACTTGCATTTTGGTTTCATTGGGACAGTCGAATCTTCGATTACAGCAGAGTCATCATTCCCACACCTGAGGCAGTTCAGAATGGGTCTCTTTTTTGGCTTCTCATACAAGTACTTTGCCATATTCTGTCAATAGCTGGTTACCATATGTTGACAGGACTATTCCCTGGCTTAGTCTCTCTTATAAGTTTGGAATATGAACCTCCTAGTCTTCACTGCTTGTGAGATTTCTCATCATTCCTGCCATTTCTTAGCACTGCTCTCTCAATTTGCACCACTGTGTCACAGTCAGCAGGTGAACTAAACGAGCTAGAGTGATTGTAAACATATCAGTGGAAAGGGGAAGGGAATTCTATGGTGGCAGGTTCACCACAAGCGCGGCAATAACATCAGTTTTATTGTTTAATTGTCTCACTTCATATGTACCTACTCTCTTGACTCCATTGCATGCCTAAAGGTAAATAGTGCCAGATTCCTACCATCCGTCCTTGAAAGCATACATTTTGGTTTTGCAATCTCACGTTTTCAACGTGAGCATGTTTTCAGCTTGTTAGATTACATAATTACTACGTTTAATCCCATTTTAGAAGTCAAGAAGGCACGTACAAGCACGAACGATGGCTCAAAAGAAGCGTCTTGGAATAGAGATTGGTCTGTGAGAGTTCAGTTTTTGAAGTATAAAATAATAAGGAAAGTCTTAATTGAAAAGCACGACTTATTTAATTTTGGCTCGCCAGGTTTTACCTAATTCTGACTCGTATTGGCGAAGACATTCATTTCAACAGGAATTTTTTACTCAGGGGTTCCCTTTGGAAAACCTGTATAAGAAAAATCAGACAAAACGATTGTAATAGTCACGGTTTCTTCTCTGAAAACCTGACTAAAAACATATCAGACTGAACAAATGTAATAGTCATAAAAGAGTAGAGCATTCTAAAAACTACAGAATCCTAACAAAATTTGGCGAATCTTCATCGCATATACATACCTACATAAGTATAATAAAAATACGAGTGTCCTGAAGAATACTTCACAATCAAACGAACGAAGCCTAAAAACGGATGCTAAATTCATTGCGAAGTTTTCTGAACGGATCATTACCATATCAAAAGAGATTACCTTGGAAACAATTATTAACATTTGCGGTGCGATGTCATTTTACACCTTCAATAATTTTACACTTAGCTATATAAAAGGAGCACCATCTTGATGCAAAACGAAAGTAACCTTCAACTAAATATTTCACCATATAAGTATCTGAGCTTCTTGGTCGCATTTTCCAAACGTTTGATTGATTCATATTACTTAGACGCTTAAGTAAAAATTTATACCGCTCATTACGAACATCTTAAAATTTAATCCTTTGACTTGACTTATTAGCCTTGATAAACAACATATGTTTACTGTAAAGGCCTAGATTTATAGACGAAATACGGTATCGATAATGCTAGGTAATCCTTTGGCAGCATGTTTAAAAGATTTTAAATTGCTCGTTCAAGTAACGTAGAAATGTATTACCTACCTACCTACCTACCTACGTATTTAAGCTAGATTAGCTCAAACTGAATAAGGCTACGTCCTTGTATTGGTGAAAAAACATCGTTATATTTGAAAGGAAAAGTACCTACTGGTAGGTTTTTAGCGAGTTTTCGTATTTTTGTAAGAGTTTTTCATTTTTTTACGAACGGCAGTCTGTATGATTGACCAGTAAAGACTTTCGAGATTGACAAGTACTATTTCCAAAATCATCATGATATTAGGTGTACTGTGTATACTGTCTATGTACTGGAATCATTAATAACGGTGAGATTCAATTAACGGATAATTTTTCAAATTATATGTGACATACTCGGTAACGCGATATTCGAGGTTTTTGAACAACGCCATTGTATATAAATCATTACTATGCGGAGGAAAATTGAAATTTCTAACAATGTGACACTGTTTTGCATACAGTATATCAAGTAACGTTATTACTGACCGGCGAAAGGTCGTTTGGTGCCTTGCCTAGATATAAACCTATGTACCTTCCGTCAAGTGAATCTCACCAATTCATTTCCTTCCGTTAAAGCACGAATTCTTTAAACGAAATGTTACTATACCGATTTATTATCACCTACTAGCGGTTTCTCACTTTTCCTCCCCTTTGTAGATAAACATTACCGTACGTAAGCGGAATTCGTTTTCCAATTCAGAAAATTTCGAATCTTTTGTAAATTAAGAAATATAGCCGCCGATGTCTCAATTAAAGTGCAGGTTTTTATTTCTCATTCTCTATTTCACCGCGTGGCAATAATATAGACTACAATACTCATCTAGTTGGTTTTAGAAAAAACGTAGTAAAAGAAATAATCGAGAAGGAAAAGTTCGCAGTATGCTTGCGAATATCACGTATGAAATTCGAGGTAATAATTAAAATCGAGCTTTATCAAAAGGTGCAAAGACCTACGAATGAATCAAATGCAAAAGCCCCCAATAACAACGAAAAAGGATGAAATAACCAACGCCTGTAGGATTTTTAGAAATGAGTTTTCGTCGCGAGCTTCTCATAAATATTAATATCGCCGAGTATTGTGAGACTATGTAAATATAGTAGGTAGGTATATGATATGAGTTTTATTGCGCCGAACCAGAGAATATTCTAAGTTTTCTTCAACCTATACTTACTGTATTCCTAAAAAGCGGTGTTATTTTTAGCAGGTAATGATATTATGTAGCTATCTATTCGGAATAGGTTAATAAAATGTATAAAAATGTTTGCATCAAATTGTAGAATAAACAATCAAAGGATGGGGATTTCCAAAGTCAGGCGTTAGAATTAAAACTTGTAATGCGACTCTTGATTCTTTAAATATTGATTTTAAAATATTCGCTACTTGATTTTTTACCTTTTTCAAAAAGGAAAAATTGGCAATAGATGAATATCGATATCGAAGCCCTGTGATTTGAGTGCAATGTTACAGTACTTACAGTAGGTACTGGGACTTCAATCGATTCTACGTCACAGTACTGTGATTCAAGTGACATATACGTACTACAATATTCACAGTACTGCTGCAAAACTTGTAAAATCAAACAACCATTATTGTATTGTAATTTCTGCAGATATCATAGTACATATTATGATTTTGACAACATCATAGTACTGTGATTTGAGGCAAAATCAAAGTACTGTGAATTGATTTGACATCACAGTATTGTAATTTATGTCAATATCACTGTACTGTAATTTGATTCGATATCAAAGTACCTATTTTGATTTGTGTTAAAATCCCAGCACTATGATTTGATTTGATGTGATATCATAGTACTGTGATTTCAGTGGCATATATGTAATATTCCATGTAATGTGATCACAAATCAATATCATAATTCATAGTACTATGACTTGAATCGATACCACAGTACTGTGATTTCGTCAATATTACAGTATTGTGACTCGATTCAATATCAAAAGTACTGTGATTTGTGCTGATATCACAGCACTGGGATTTTCATCAGTATCACAGTAGTGTGGCTCGAGTAACATACATGATATTCACAGTACCGTGATCATGAGTCAATAGCACAGTATTGTGACTTGAATCGATATGAGAGTACTGTGATTTTTTCAACATTACCTAACTGTGACTTAATTTAATATCAAAGCACTGTGATTTGAGTTGGTACGAGAGTACTATGATTTGCCCTGATATTGCTGCACTGTGATTTGAACCAATTTTTAGAGTGCCCCGGGAAAATTTCAACTGTGCAACCACAAATCTAACTTTAGTAGTTGATTTAAGAGATAATAACGATACCCGAGCGAAGTGACAGTGAAAATTAAAACATGTGTAAATATCTCTCGAGTGATCCCGCGGTCATCAAATTGTCCCGGTTTACTGGGATTTTCCCAGTGCCAACTTTAGTTGTGATGAAGGAACTCCTCATCTTTCCTTCTAATTAACGAAGTAGGCTAAATTTTGAATATGCTGTACAACTATCAATTTTTTACCAATTGGCTTAGGAACAACTACTTTTGCGATTTCAGCCTCTCAGTATCCCCTCCACCAGTTTTATATACCGATGAATTTTGACCAAAGATCATCCACACTCATATATATTTAATTTGTTGTCAATCCAAGTCTAATAGCATAATTTGTGCGATTTTGGCCGCAGCGAGCTAAGTAAATTATTTTAGTAGAAAAAATAAATGAATGTGAATAAAAAGAATAAATATCTGGCATGACTAAGAATAGCCTTGAAGGTCTTCAGGACTATACACAAGTGGGAGGGGCAGGGTTCTGGGAGGCGGACTCTTTCAGTCCTCAATAGTTGGAAAAAATTGAATTTCTATGTAAAATAAGGCTATCAAATCCAAAAAATTATATACATGACTCAAATATCCTCCAAACAGCAGTTTTTGATGACTAAAAATATTTTTAGCAAAATTTTTGTCTTTGTTTCATTCAGGTATATGCATTTTTAACACACATTGAATTTTAATATTTTTGGGAATCAAAAATTTGAATCCAGCTCTCAGTTAGTCTATTGACAACACTAAATCCTCTCGCTTGGCACAATCACTCCGAAATATTCCTCTCCCATCCATACAGGTTGTTTTTAACCTGATTTGGAGGGAGAGGGAATACCAACAAAATCCGTTTTGAGGTCCTAGAAGACCATTAAGACGATTTTTGGCCTTGCCAGATATTTGTCTATGAATAATTTTTTTTTCCGCGAACATTAAAATCATTTACTCTGCTCGATACTGACCAAAATCGCTCCAATTTGGTCAATCGACTCAGTCTAGCAGCGGGTTAGATATATATGAATGGGAATGACTTTTGGTCAAAATTCAGTTTTGTCCCATCTCGGGGGAGGGGGTGCTGAGAGGCCAAAAACACAAAAATTATTCCTTTCTAAGTCAATCAATAGAGAATCAAAAGTTGTATAACATATCCAAAAATCAAGCTTCTAGGTCGATCGAGAGGGCAGATATAAGGGTTTCCCCCCTTTTTGACCTTGAAAAAAGGCTGTTCCTCGCCCTATCTTTTCACCAAATTAACCTAGGAAGATGAAATTTGGTATTTAGTAAAGGCCCTAGATGTGCCTTTGGTGGTCTCGACTTTTCAGCGCATTTCAAAAATGATGAAAAAATTCATAACGAGAATTCACATTTTGAGCACATTTAAAACGATATGATTCGAGAAAATAGGAAAGAAATAGAATGCCGAAATTTTTATCAACAATATTGATAGACTGAGGACACTGGGACAGACTATCGTTGTAACTCAGTGTCCTTATTTTGCTACTGAGATGAAAATTGATTCTTCTATCACATTCCTACGCAGATTTAGGTAGTGCTGACCATCCTTGTATATGGAAAATATCATTTTCAAAATACTACACTGGTGAATATCTCGATTAAATAAAAAAATTTCACGGTCAGAAAAAGCAACAATGACCTAAATATCGATGTAAGTTGAACCGCTTTTATAATGATGTTACTTAACATCGTTTATCAACAATTTGGAAAGTACTCGCCTAGGGAAAAATTGGCTCCGTTCGTACTATTCTATGTGATAAAGCCGCTAAAATGGTACCGATTAAAGCCTGCCGCAGTCGGTTTCGATAAACTTTTTACAAAGTTTAAAAAACTTGTCAGTTTGAAAAATCACCTGCGAGTAAAACAAGTCTAAATTAAATTTTCTCGCGTTTAGATAAATAGCTGTCGTTAACTCGGTTTACAAAAGGCCTAGGTTGAAAAATCTTAGCTTGGTAGTATTTTCTTTGAGAAAAGCTGAATGAAAAAAAAAATCTATCATACTTATTAAACACAATACACTACCATACGTTTTTGTAAGCACATACGAATCAATTTTATTGATGTTAATCGTACTCGTGTCGATGTTTACTTTACACATAAGAAACCCATTAATCCTAAAAACCTATACAAGTGTTTTTAGCATACTATGATTCATATCAGATGAAAAAATAAATAAACTGATGCGCGTAAAATTTAAAATATTTTAAGATGAATCATGAAATTATGACGTATTGAAGTAGGTACGAAGGTACAACGAGTTTCATAACAAAGCGTAGGCAGATGACTTCATATTTTCTACTCTAAATTCAAATTTTTTAAATAGACTTAAAAATTTCTCATTTGTTTTTTTTTTTTTTTTTTGGAAAAATGAGAAAAGAAATATTATCGACTCGATTATATTATACTCTGCTGAGCTTTTTCATTACAACTTTTATCATACAGATGAACTTTATTTGATAATTTACATGTAACATGGAATCTTTCTCTATATACGCGTTAAAATAATGGACTAGGGTTTTTTTTTTTCACGACTTAGAAGGTATTCCGTCGACGAATTTTATACTCGCATTTGATGATTTTTTCCCCCTCCATTTCTAGTTTTTCTCGTTGTAAAAAAATAAAATAAAATAGGTACCTATCTACTCTGGGAGTAACAACAAACGTAAAAATTTTTATATCCTTTTTGCGATATAACGCCAGCACGTTTTTATTACATAGAAAACGAAAATGTATCACGAGGCTATCATTTCAAAACTATATAGAAAGCTTCTCTCACTGGCGATACAATTTTTTAAACTATAATCCATCATTTCGTTAATTATAACTGAGCCAGATTGATACGCTCGCGCTGAACGGTACGGTGATCGTATCGAATGAGTATATTTCTTTTAGTTGATTGTTGCTGAATGATATCGACGACACAAAAAAGGGTATTTGAAGGGTACTTTATAAGCGTTACGTTGGTATGTATACAAATGTGAAATTCGTCTCGACTTTTCTGCCCTGTATCAATTATTCAAAGCTACCATTAAGCTAAGCCCCCAACACGTTTGGTATTTACTTACCCAGTGATCGTTTAATGTAAGGCACCTATTAATATTTCAGCAAGTACTTGGTTGGGCGTTTAACTTATGGAAGATATGTTTTTTCCTTTTTGCTTTTCTGTTAGTATAAAGTCGATGAATTTTAAAACGTTTATTACTCTCTTGAGATGGACACGGTGGACCTAGTAATTAGAATGTGTTTTGTTAGATAGAATCGTTGCAGTAGGTATTTTTTTCATCTAAACATAGATCTAGGTACTACCTTCCTGAAAGATTCACGAATGGATTGGCTCGTTATAAAAATACCTACGCTATCGTAGGTAGCGCCTGTCTTTCGACTATTTCGCAATGCGTGGGAAATTTTTGTAGTTCGTTTTTTTTTTCAGACGCTCCACATGATTTGAAGAACCATTAGCGAATTTCATCTCTTCTTCAATTCCAAAAAAGAGGAAAAACTGTATTGCCATTATTGTCTTAAGATAGATAGAATTTTCGAGAGGTGGTTTAAATGAAACTGGGTAGTAGTGAAAAATATTTCAAGTTGGACATTCCTAAGGGAAATTTTGAGCCCATATATTGTTAAGACTGATTCAAATTGTTTCATTGATTTGGATTTTGAATATTTTCATATTTTTTAAAAAATATGAAAACGATGGGTTTTTAGGCTGATTTTTGTAAAATATTAGAATTATATGGATTGAAAACAGCACCGTTTCGCGATGCTTTTTTCTAATCAGTGGTATAGGTAATGAGTGATTTTAAAGTGCATAATTCAGACTATCGAAGGCCATATTTAGAATCTCGCTAAATCTACATGACACATAATAAAGGAATGCCAGATAACGGGACCGAAAAGGTATCAGATTGGACAAGCAGCAGGAAATGAATGCAGTATTATTAGCAGATGGTCAGTTTGTACTACTGGAAACAGAAGGTGCCAATCACAAGGACGGCACAAAGACATCACGAACAAAACAGGGATCATTTCGTCAGTTAATGTAATATCGATAAGTAGATAAATCAGATGACAGTTTGTTTTCTATCCTGAAGAAGCGACCCAGGCATTGCTTATAAGCGCATATTAAAACGCGCATGTCCCACCCCTACAAAATTCACTACCACCAAGACACTCGTATCACACATTACAGGATGAAAACCAACAGAATGGTGTAAATCAGAAACGATCTGAATATTGTGTATCGGTTGTAGCTGTTTTTTTCTTTCAAGTCTTGAGTCCTTTGACATACAGTTTTGACCATAAATATTCCTGATTTTATTGCTAAACCTTTTTCACAATTAAATTCTGCAGAAGAATTGAAAATTATTGATAATTATAAACCAAAACTTGACAATATTCAAGTAATATGTATGTAGGTAGATATATAGTTCATTCATTAAATATAATATCAAATTTTATTACTTTTTTTCACTTACTTTGAGTAAAAACTTACTATATGCCACTGTAACACGTTTAGATATCTTGGAAATGAAATTTTGTATCAAGGTGAAGTAGATGCAAGTGGTCAGATCGCAAAGTTCTTCAGTCACTCGACTGATCAATAGAACCCACAGAGTAATAATGTGCAGAAGAAAACTAGACTAATGGTGGTACAACACACTTGCAGTATGGACAATAAAATATGGATGCAAGACTTGGGCATCAAAGAAGTCGGATAAAAGAAAAATTGTACCAACAGAAATGAAATTCATGAAGAGAATAGCCAGAGTAACCCTAAGAGACAGGGTCAGATTTGAGACTATAACATTAGAACTTGGAGTAACACGGATCATGAAAAAAATCAAGTCCTACACAAATCATTTAGGCACTTTTCCTTTTTAGGGAAAAATTCTAGACTGTCAACATTTTAACATAAAGTGCAAAAATCATTCATAATCATCTTTCATTGCAAGTTTTTTTCATCAAAAGCTTCAAATCAAAAATTAAAAATGTAACATCAAAAACTTTACGGTTTTAAAAAAGGACCCACAGCTTCAAGACATGGATTTTAATTCATTTTCCAATTTTTTACTTTTTAAATTTAATTTTAACATTTTTTTTATGTTTTAATTTTTTTTAACCAGATTTTTTCTTAGAGAAAAGAAGGTTTATATTGCTCCCTTCCAGGGGAATATGATGTGTTTTTTGTTCCACTTTTTCCGAAGTTCAGGAAGCATGCAGAAGGACGAATGAGCGCTCAAAAGACGCGTCTTGGGGGCCAATTTTATGAAATATAAAACAATAAGCGATAGTTAATTAAAGAGTATTTTTGTCAGCACATGTTGGCGTTTTTTGATCAATACTTCGCATGTTATTCAATATTTGAAATAAAACTACCCGCACTCCGACGGAGTGCTGTCAAAACCGGATTTTCTTCCTGCATGAAAGTTTTAATAAGATACGCAAGTAAGTACTCTTCTCTTCTTATGCAACGATAAGAAAATTCCATAACATGAAACGTTCCTGACAAATTAATAACTACTGTTTTGTACTTGTCATATAGACACAAAATGAAATTAGTCATAAATTTTTGGTGTCAAAATGTACTTCATAAAATAAATATAAATCTTTTACACAACAGTACATCATTAAAGAAAAAAAACCTGCTTTACTAATTACATTTCCTGCATTTTACCTTTTTTTGTTTTTTAATAAAAATATTACAAAATTTCTTCATTTAATCATTTTTCTATTTCATAAGATTTTTTATTTTCAAGTTTCTTGATTTTTATACCATATTTATTCTAACTTCTTCCATTTTTCATTTTTTTTAGTTTTTCATCAAAAATGCAACACCAAAAAGGTTACATTTTCATAAAATAACCACTAGCCTCAAGATATATCCAAATCAAAAATTAGAGAAAACAAATAGAACAGATGAAGGAAACAAGATCCCCGAAATAGGTCCCACAATACACACACTGTTGGTAGAGGAGGCTAAGGGAGACTGATGAAGAAACTCATCAACACCTCAGGCTTATCTTTAGCAAGTTCCACAGCACAGCAGACAGGTCAAATAGCCTAAGGTGTATGTGGAAACAACGATGACCGATTTGTAGGGTTCTGATGATGTAGTTTTGAAATCTATATGGGAAGGGGGTATGGTACCAAATTTCATGATTCAGAATACAAATCTAGCACCATTTTACACTTTCGGAATTAGGGGGTAATACCTCGAATAGGGAACATATACCTACATAAGATCAAATTTGCTCCAAAGTGATTCTGTTAACACAATTCAAGAACTTATAAATGTAGAAAACAAATTCGTGATTCTGCATATATATCAAAATATGTTTTAACGGTATTTGAATGCAAATCGGGCATAATTTTTGCTTTAAAGTGAATAGTATTGTAGTTGTGGATCAGTCCATACGTTGGATCTTTCCAAGGGAGTAGTTTGACGAGCATTTCTGATCGTATCCATGGTTTAATAGGCTACCTGAGTTAAAGTCAAATCAAAATATAGGTTTTCAAGGTAGGAAAATTGAAATCGAGAATAGAAAATAAAGCCCAATTTGAATTCTGTAACCTCGAAAACTTAAATTATGATATTTAGTAGCATTTAGTCAATAGTATGATTCCAGAATGATCAAAGGCAGCTCTTAACTTGATTAAATAACTTTTTAAGGCAGAAAACTGCAAGCGAGAATTTTCAGTTTTTTTACCACTTTTAAAACCTCGTTTTAGCCTTTTAGCAGATTTGAATTGAGCATGAAAAATGCTATAAAATGGCACTAATTTCAGTCATAAATTTTTCCAAGTGAAAGTTCATGAAAGTTTTGAACTTTTGAGCATTCTCTATGCTTGAAAGTAACGGTTGCATGTTTTTGAAAATAACCAAACAAATTCCAACTTTTTGCATCGATCCCAAAAATTTCAACCATCTTAATATGTTTTTTATTCCAGGAACCTTGGACTATAAATGTCTGGAAGCAATAGGGAAGTAGTCTTATTACAGCAGGGGGTGAACCCTCGCAGTATTTAGCATATAACCATTTTCCAAATCATCGCAACTTCACCCACCATTTTTTCTAATCCTATACCATCAAATAGAATAGGTATTAACACCAAGATATGATTTTCTCTTACCCAGTCAATTGTTGAGTCACAGGTGCTGGCGATGAATCTACAGAACAACTAGATCGCGAACGTTTGGTTTTCAAGCAGTCTCCTAAGTTTTTGCACACTCCGTTAGGCGTAATGGAAAATGATCGCAGTCTATAATATCCATCAGGATCATCTTGCCGTCTAGTCTGGCTCAGCATAGGCTGAAAATGAAAGAAGAAAAAAAGAGCGCTTCGGATTAATTAAATTTTATTTTAATTAGCAACGTAAAACTGGTGTATTTAAGAAAGTTACTTTCAAACTATCGAGCTAATGAAATTGTGGACTGAAACTTGTCTGTACACGACGACAGAAAAATTCTAATAAACTTCAAAAGACGGTTATCGCCTTCGAGCAATTAAAAGTAGCATCGTGTAACGGACAAATTTCTCCAAGGCAGGAGTACACTTTGCAATTATATGATTTGCAAATGACGTAAAAATTATTAAATCGCTTTATTGTGGTTATACAAAGATTAGGTAGGTATGTGGCAACTGCTTGTCGATGTATTTGACGAGAGCATCTGCTCCACGCTGAATATGAAAAGGAATACAGCTAAAGGACCAAAAACAAATTTATGGCCAAAGTTTCACCCCAACTCAAAGTTTTTTCACGTTTTAATTCTTTCTACAACGGCGAGTTCTCAATTTTATCTACGTTTTAATGAGAGCATATAATTCAACCCCGACGTAGGAAAAAAAATCCCTTTTTTGTACGTAGGTGATTTTTATTTATTACCAACAATTACCCGCGGTTTTGTACTTTGTCAAATTTTCTTTTACAGTTTATATCGAGCTTTATTTTCAAGGATAAAAAGATACGAAAATACAGTGTGCAATATTTTGGACAATATGTTATTTTATAGGTACTTTTTACCATTATACTTGCATGAGTTTGAGTATTGTTGGTAGCATAGACCTGTATGAAACATAGATATACATAGAGGTTAAAAGAGTTTATTTTTTCAAAGTCAAAAACCCGATAAAACGAGATAAACACATTATTCAATTTAACCATAAAATCATCTAAATTTTTGTTCACCCCTACACAATTTATTGTACTTTTTCCTTGATAAAATATATTTGTCTAGACGTAATTCTAATTACCATATAAACGTTGAATTTCCAGCCATGGTTTCCAAATACTTTCTCGTAATGCGGTCTGTGAATTTTAGTATTCCACATTATAATACAAAAAAAATTTATAACAAAATAAAAACTTGCGCGTGAATAATTATAGCCTTATGTGTATCAGACTAAGTACATTGTGTCTGCCTCTTGACAGTTAAACTTACAAGGTTATCTTTCTTTTAGAACTTTTCGTTTTTCTCAGAAAACGTTTAGTGAAATAAGTAGGTAGACTAATTTTAGCAAACAATTCAATGTTGATACGAGAACAGACTATTTCTTACACTAGTGTTACACTGGTTGGGGCATATGCTTGGATGATACTAATGATGGATGGAGCTGCATCTACCCTAATGACAGCCATCTGATTGTTGATGGCCCTTTTACATAACATTGGGTGCTTGTATCTTTGATCTATAATAATTGCTACTCTTGGGTTGCTTTCTTCACTTCATGCAAATACAAAGTTTCCCTTGCTTGATGTAAATTCGCCAGCCTTGTTCTAGTGGGTTTCGCTGATAATCAATTTCAGCAAGGCAGTAGCTCTACTCTCTCGATTTAGTTTTCAACTGTGGCGAATTTACCAGTAGGCTTCAGGTCATGTACATTCTACGTGCCGATTTTCAACTGATATTCTTAGCACCCCTGCTTCAAAGAGGTGCCAGAACTCATTAGGTGTTTCTTGCGAGTGTAACCACTGTGGGTTCACACAGCTTTCAGTGGCAGCTAATTTACCTTCTTAGTATAAAGAAGTCCAAACTGTTTTGTGTATGTATATGAAAATTGAATAACAGAATATTATTCGGTGTTCTATCAAGGGCCAGGGGGAGGATAGAGGCTTCCTTGGCTCTTATCATGAGAAAATTCTACAACCTCATTCCCACTTGGGAGAATATAAAATACCACATTATCCAAAATATTGCACACAATGTTCTCATAATTCCTTATCTGAAAATAGAGCTTGACAAACTGTGAAAAAAAGTTGAACTAGGGCAAAACTGTGGGTAATTGTTGGTAACAAATAAAAATCACCCACAGAATTATTTTTTTATCTATTAAATTCATTAAAAGAACATTTTATGAGTGAAACTTGTCACAATTTGTTTTATATGTAAAGGTTCTCTTAGTAAGGTCATCCACATGTACTCTGTACGTGAACATAGGTCTAAGTAAATAAGAAGATACTGAAATAACTGACTGATGAACTTCTAAATTCCTTTATACAGCTCAGTAAGCCCTAATCTCTATCGAAATGTACCTTTGAAACGGTCATCTTTTCAATGAATCTTTGTTTTAGTGTAGATAAGGGTCATGATTAAACTGACGAACTGTCAACCTTTAGCCAGTCTTCTGTAAAAACAGCCGACATAGGAAATTTAGAAAAGGTTGTGTAAGGGATCTGATGACTTTGTACATTTGCATCAATGTAATTTGGAATTTTCCAACAATAATGCGTGTAAGGGAAATAAAATTAGTTAATGTAACATCGAAATCTCTACATTCAAGTAAATAGGTATTTAATACCAACGAGTAAGTAAAAATTTTTTTCGAGTTTGTTCAAAGTCTATACCACCATCGTTTATCTCTTCGGAGCAAAGAGGGTGAAATTTACCATGCAGATTAAGTAGGTTGCCAGCAAAAAAAACCCTACATCACCTCGTGGTAAGTAAAGTAATAAGGATACATATCAGTTGTTGACATACGCCATTGCCAGCAAGAGGTAAAGTATGGTATCATAATTAATCCTGGGCAATGATAACAAATGCGTTTGCGTAGGTTGTCACGCAAGTGGCCGCCTGACTTCAAAAATATAAAGCAAGGTTACTCTAGAGCAGCAAGCGTTTGATATAATATACAGTGAAATAATGTAAATAAAGAACACCGAGTATATTATTATTGCATAAATTAACAAAAACGGTAGGTAAGTAGGTAGATGAATTGTAGCTGGACAAATGCGAATACTTGTCGTTTTAATCTTTTGCCAAGAACCCCCCTAAGGATAGTTAATTAGCTTTTCATGCTTTTAGCATGAATACACCGAATGAGATTCAATTATTAACATCATACCATCCATTACAGTTTCATTTTCTCTTAATGATCATAATAATTCGTCAAAGTGAAACATTTATCTGAGAAATATACCCAAAGCGAGCAGCGAAACTAATTTGTACAGCGAGGAATTCATATCAGGCAACTTTGTCTATGCTACCTATCTTGGTACTTATTATACTGACTTTAAGAACGTTACATCGGTTTATAAAATGCTATGCCACATACTTTCTATTGTATTATTTTTTTGAATCAAAAAGAAAAAAGTGAGGGAGATTTGTCTATTAGCTAATTTTTTTTTACAACAAATCTGAATAATCTAAACTTTTAGCGTGTTTATCTGGATCATTAATCGCTTTATAAGATATCCTAGCAGAGTCATTATAAATTCCATCATCACCCTCTGAATACAAAAGTTAGCCGCAATGTTTAATTGCTAACGTTGAAACTTTTACTAATGACTACTTAAAATCTTTATTTACCCCTCGATTACACTCGAATTTCACCGCAGATGGAACAAACGTTCGTTTGGTTTTCATAGCTTATAGTGTGTTACACATTGTGCAAGTACAACTAAGTACTTTCTCGTTCATTCGGAAAACCCAACAATAATTTTTCATCGCTTTTTCTCTTATCAATTCGTAAATACGAAACTTATATAGCGAAGATATTAAAATGAATGAAGCTTCAAAGAGAGCAGCATACCAGCCTATACGCGTGCTTTTTGAAACAATATTAATCACTCGCGCAGTTTCTTACCAACGAAAATAAAATTTGCCGTGACGTCAGTTCACGGTAAAATTTTATTTTTCTTCCGCCTTTGTTACGGTTTCATTTATTCGTGTTTCATGGTAGGCTTTTCAAATTTTACAACACTTAATCATTTCTTCGTTGGCGAGAAAATTTTGCTCAATAGAATTATAGCGTAAAAGTGAGATTTTTGACGATGTAATTATCGCACTGCGACGCACGATGCCCCATCTACCTTGAGCTGCGGTTCTACAAATATTTCACATGCAAGCGAACACAATGTCCTTAATGTTGTTTACAAAGGAATCGTTGAGGTTTTTCACTTTCGCGTTAGTCTGTTGTTTCTAATAAAATATTAAATTTGATGTGTTACTATGTATGTTGATGTTCACTTTAATTCGAATAACATATAATATTTTATGTTTCAACGCTTCATCAGCTGTGTAATCGTCAAATAAATAATGTTTGAGTTTGAAAAGCAGTAACGTAAAGTTAAACTTGTAAGTTAACGTAGGCTTGATGGTCAACTATGGATTGTCTCATAAGGACGATTCATAATATAGGATATTAATTGCTCCTGGCGCAAAACCTGCCACAGAGTAATTTTCATGGTGGATCAAGGCGTATCTACACTGGCAAATTCTACCTGAACAAGCCGGGTTCATGCCAGGAAGAGGCACAAGGGAACAGATAATGAATGTCCGGCAAATCATCAAAAAGTGCAGGGAGTTCAACATATCTCTCCAAAGTTCTAAGAGAAATGAGAGTCCCTGCTCATATGGTAGATTTGGTGGAGTTCCTATATGAGTTTAATTCTGTGGTGGTGAGAGTTGATGGTGAAGAATCTGATGCTTTTCAAGCGAAACAGAGGGTGCGTCAAGGATGCATATTGTCCCCGCAGTTATTGAACATCTGTAGTGAGCATTGGCGAGGCTCTTGAACATTGGACTGGGGGTATTTCTATTGGAGGAAGAAGAATCTCTAATCTGTGATATGCAGATGATACCACCTTGATTGCTGCAGATGAAGAAGAAATGGTGGAGCTCGTCAACCTGGTGAAGATGGCCAACAAAAAACTTGGACTTTGTATAAATGCATCAAAAACGAAAGTCATGATGGTGGATTGGGCCAACTACCTTCCAGTTTCTGTTTATTTTCATTTTTATTTTTTTTCTCCAAAACAAAAAAATCATTTGTTTAGCTGAATACAGACCAAAATCGATGAAATTGGGGAAGTGGGCTTTGATTAGCGGGTCATTTTATATTATGAAGCCGGATAAAAATTCAGTTATGCCCAAATTTGGAGAAGGGGGTGTTGAAAGGCTAAAATCGAAAAATTTGTTCTTTTTTAAGCCAAATGTTAGAAAATCTGAAGTGTATGACATATTTAAAAATCGGTCTCATAGGGCAATTGGGAGATGAAATATAAGAGGTTTCCCCCTTTTTGACCTAGAAAATGGCTATTCTTCTCCTACAACCCCCCTTCCAAATTTAGCTACGAAGATGAAATTTGTTATACAGGCTAGCTGAAGTATCAAAAATGTGCCTTTTATGGGTTTCGACTTTTCAGACCTATTGCACTTCCTTACAGCCTAAAAATGTGACTTTTTGGACGAGTTTTTTTTATTTTTTGAGTTCATTTTTCGCATAACTTCCCTCCAAGTTGAGCTAGAAAGTTTGAATTTGGTTTATAGATTTAGTAGGAGTCATAGGTGCGCCTCTATCGGGGTTACTACTTCTCATACTCATTGCACTCCTAAAAATATAGTTTTTTGCTCGGTTTTTCTTATTTATTGAGTTTGTTTCTGGCACAACTTCCTTTCAAATTGAGCTAGGAAGTTGAAATTTTCTGTGTAGTTTTAGTGTAGGTCCTACATATTCTTTTTAATGGTGCTGATTTTTAGCTTCACTGCAAACCCCTCTCCTTCCCCCATCGATGATTAGGAAAAAAACGTCGCTTTGTGATGCTTTTTTTTGATCGATCCTAAAGTACTCATCTACATAAAACATCAATGATTCAATATATTGAAGCCTGGAACATAGGCATCAATCATTAAAAGTCGATATAGGTACATTACCTTCGATTTTTGACGCTGAATCAAAATTTTACCAACTGGACATTAATAGTTGCATATTAATGAACTTCAACCTCAATTTTTGACATCAATGTACATGAATATGAATTTTTAAGGATATGTGATCAGGTACATCAGTAGCTGAAATTTTATACCTGTGATATTGATGTGCATTTATTGTACAAAGGTGACAAAATTTGAAATAGATGCAACTTACATGCTACATATTTTTAGCCTCGCTGAAAAGTTGATTATCCTACCCTAAAAAATAAGGTCCCTAAATATTTAAATCCAACAAAATAATCCTAATCCATGCCACAATAGTCTTAAAAGAAATGAAATTTAAAGACAAATTGATTGGTTGGAGAATTGAACTCTTTTTTCCACAAACCAAATTCACATCATTTTAACAATAAAAACCAGAAAGGAATGCGCACTGATGGGAGGATGTGTAAGAAATTTATTTCACACATTTGCACATGGACTTCCTAACGCTATATAATACTTTCACACAACAAGTATCGCAGTAAAAGTTGTTCTCTATTTTTAATCAACGACACTTGTTGAAAATCAACGTTCAACTTTTATATCGAAGTTTTTGCCAGATAAAACACCAACGTAACACTTTAATTAGACGATTCAACTCGACGTTAAAGATGGTAGCTAAACGAGAGAACGAATGAAAAATGGAGAAAATGTTGCAAGTAAGTACCTACTACCTGGTAAGTTTTATAACTTGTATTTCGCACATAAAGTTTAATTTTAATATGTATAGCATCGTGTAAACAACCTCCGCCCCTCACCGCAAGTACGAGCTCCAAAATACAAAAAAAAAAAAAAAAAAATAATATCACGACCGGTTTAATTAAAGTCAAAATTTCTCTAGGTTCGTGTTAAACTTACATTCCTAAATATGTCAAATATAAAATTAAGCCAGCTGACCTCGTTGTTTTCAACTCGATATTCCAGATAGGAAAATACGAGTTGGAATTTTAGGCTCAAATCGTCAACATCACAGGACATATGCAAATACTTGGAATTCATTTTCGATTCGTGGGCTATATCGTACCCAAACGATCGCTAAGACGAAATAGACATTTTCGAAACTTGTCACTGGGATGTGTGGGTGTGCTAGGTATCTTGTGTGGTACCTATACCTACCATGTATATATATATATATATACGTATCTGATTTATTTCGCGTGTATATCTATGCGTAGTATACGTAAGAAATTACGTCACTGTGTGTGATTCTCAAAATCAATTCATGTGGTTTGTATTTACCTCATCAATTTCAAAATAATGTCGCATCCGTGTCTGTACGCCTTACGATATCTTCAAGCTAATAAAAGCCAATTCAATAAAATCCCTTTTGTCTTTGACGAACCGAGCCTTTAAATTGTTGCACATACGATAATCGAGTTACATTTCTACATGTCGCTCCTTCAGCGAAACAAAAACTATACAGTTGGTGAGCTGAGTTGAATATCTACGACCCGACTCGATGCGACGTCAAATAAAATACAGGATGTTTCGTATTAACCTACCTCCCATTATACCAGAAACAAGTCAACTCATGAGATATACAAGCACAATGGTTAGCATATCCGAAAAATCGAAGGGGTCAGATATGCTGTTTTCAAGATTTTATTTTCGCCCAAAACCTGCCACTCGCTTTATACTCACTGAAAAAAAAATTAATAATTTTTGGACTAACATAGCAAAAATTCTAGTTTTGAAAGTGAATGCGAAAGAAGCGAAACGATTGCGCTATAAGGGAAGGATTATGAGTGAGGGACTGCGGTAAAAAACGAAGAGAAGGGATGAAAAAAATTTTCAATATTTAGTCTTTTGCTGGTATTTTTCAAAAAGCTATTACGAGCATTCCACTAAACATGTTTAAAATGAGTAGCAGTACGTGTCCCATTCTATGCCTGGCGCAGAATCCCCCTGACTGTTGCTTCCCAATAGAGAAAAAAATCTTAAATGCTAAAATTTATCAACGTTTTTCTGAAAGGTTCGTGGTTTTTAATTTTGTAACATTCAATATGTATTTTTTCTTCGTTGGGAAGTAACCTTCACGGTTTCTTTTCAGACCACAAAATGGGGGTGCACTGCTAGTCACTTCAGAGAATTTCAATGGCCAGCTCATAATGAGCGTTTTCAGAAATGATCTGCAAAAAACTGAAAACATATTCCTTACTCTGTGACGCAATCGTTTCGCTTTTTACGCATTTACCTTCAAAATAAAAAATTTTTTTCTAATTTTGTCCAAAAGTTACTAAACATTTTTTTTAAAGTAGGTATTTTTTTCCCAGTCTAAATGAAACCTTCGCATTTACTACCCAAACTACCGAGTTATAGGTTCTGTTACGCTCATTAAACATTTTTTAAATGACATTCCCATAGTAGTTATTTCAAAAGTTATTCACAAAAAACTAAAAACGATACAAATTTTTAGTCATGTTTTTAGCCTGATTTTCTATGCCATATTATCAATGAAAACTAAGCCATTACAGCTTATCGACTTATACCGGCAAAGGGGAAGAGTATATTAAAAAAATCCGTTCTGAGGTCCTAGAAGATCATTAAGACAATTTTTAGCCATCTCGATACTGACAAAAATCAGTCCAATTTGATCAATCGGCTTAGTTTGGCGACGGATTAGATATATATGAATGGTGATGACCTTGGTTCAAAATTCAGTTTTGACCCATTTAGGGAGGGGGATGCTGAGGGGTCAAAACACAAAAATTGTTCCTTTGCAAAGTTGTACAACAAATCCAAAAATCAACCTCCTAGATCGATTGGGAGGGGAGATATGAGGGGCTTTCCTCTTTTTGACCTTAAAAAAAGGCCATTCTTCCCTTATCTCCTTGCAAAATTGACCCAGGAAGTTGAATTTTGTTATGTATATTTATTAGAAGCCTTAAAGGCTCCTTTCGGTGGTGCAACTTTTCAGCCTCATTGCACCCTTTCATAACCCCAAAAATACAGTTTTTTTGGTTGGTTATTCTCATTTTTTGAGTTTGTTCCTCGCATAGCTCCTCTTCAAATTGAGCAAGGAAGTTGAGATTTGGTATGTAGATTTAGTAAGGTTCTTAGATGTGTCTTATGGGGGGGGGGGTCTCAATTTTTTAGTCCAATTGAACCCTTCTTACCCTTAATACTGATTTCCAAGATTTCAATTTTATCTCCATCACCTGAATACCAATGGGTTATTTTCAATCAATTCAACAAAAAATTGAAAATTGAAAATTTAGGCCACGCTGTTATAAAAAGTGTCTAAATAGTGGTAATTTTGCCTGCTGAATACAAATTTGGAATTATACTTTTAATTTGAGCGGAAGTTTTTGTTTTAGGTGATCCGCCGATTCTTTATTTTTTGACTGAATTGCTATTTTTTGAGATTTTAAGAAGAGAAAGCGGTTAAAGAAAAAAGTCAATGGTAAATTCATGTTTAGCAGATCAAATTACTCCTACCTAAACACCTCACACGATATTATTGGGTAAAGTTTGAATTTTGAATACTCCATTCTGAATTTTGCCAAATCTTAGTCGTATAAAACGCAATAAGTTCGGAACGGGTGGGAGCAAGGGACAAAAATTTTGCTGGAGCTTTTTCTCACCAGAGGTGACGTTTTAAGCTCATTAAAAAAAATTTCGTGTTTTGAACCAATTTCGATATTCTGTGTTGAAAAAAATATTTTTCGTTTTTTTTTTTTTTTTTTTTTTTTGGATTTTTACATTAACTGGTTTCAATGGTGTAAAATTCAAAATTGGGCGAAATCAACACTCGTATCTAAAATGACATACTTTGACGATTCCAACGATGTATTGGAAGTCAATTTTCATATCACGGAAGTACCCATAGTTAAAAGTTTTAAGTCGTCCATTATTTCTGTCGGGCTGTGTATTTATTTTGTGACATTTTACAAACCACTTCACCCCCCCTCATAATTTTTATACCGCACATACTCGAAGGTATTTACTGTATTCTAGAGCAAACAGCAAATTTTTATCATCATTGATTTTTTTGCCATGAATTAATTCTAAAAATAGCACGTCTCATCCCTTCGATTTTTTGGGTATGCCAACTATTATACATGTAAGTCTTATTAGTTGACCTATCACCAATATAAGGGATGGGAGGTTGATGCAAAACACCTGGTACATACCTACCCAGTATTTATTAATTTTCCTGATTTATAAAATGAGCCAATTTTATGTACATATAATTTTTTATATATCTAATTTAAGCATAAAAAAAAACTATGTTTTGGTAATTTATATTTTGAAAACATTTTTAATCTGAAAAATGGATTTTGTTGCCTTCGACACGTTGAAAAATATGTAGATTCTTCGAAATTATATTTCAAACTTGACGAGATAATTTCCAAATCAACTTATTTGTATAGAAAAACTCGAATTTTTTTCCAACATGAAAAATTTATAACACCCAGTATCTGAGAGGAAAGAAATCCGCTTGTCTAAACTTTCCACGAAACATTCTTCTTCTTAAACTTTCATATTTTTTTCCAATGACCGGACGACATTCGAAATATACCCATAAGTAAATAAGAAAAAAATCGCGTATATTCTATCCATCGCTCGTTGGCTCGTACTGTGCAAGTTGAAGGGAAAAACATGTATCAAAACGTCAAAGTGAATGATTAAGTACTGCTACATACTATACTATGCTTTGAATTTCCATTAAATAATACGATTTTTATGAACACACCGCGCCGCGTCGGAAAAAAGAATGAAAAAAATCATTCCAACATGGTACTTATTTATGTGTGCTTAAAAACATTTAAGAACAAAATTTTGTAAACAATGGTACGGGTCGATGATCTTTTTCAAGTATAAAATTTTTCATAAATTTACCTGATAATCGTAGTACAATATCATAGCGTATTGATTGAGTAAATTTAAGACGAACGCGTCGCACAAAATGAGTAAACTGTTACGTCAAACGTGAGTGCTTTAATTTTTAATATCACATAAATTTATAAGCAACGTACGATATCGTGATAGAACGTCAAAAATACGACTAAGATTTTGAATATCTATCGAAATGTACTGCAGTCTTGAAGTAGAAAAAAATTTCTCTCGGTTATTTAGTATTCTGTATTTTTTCGTAGATTAATAATTGTCAAATTATTTATTCAATTCTCGTACATGACGAGCGTTAATTTAAAATTTGAAAAATTAATTAAACGCCAATTAAACCGAGATGGAAATCTTTTTTAGTATACAATTTAATTAATGCTATTCGTTAGCCTATCAAAATGTATTATTTTTTCGAAATCTAGACACGTCGTTTTTCTTTTCAAAAAAATGGTCATTGCATTTGCACGAGTTGATTTCAAATAATTCAGCATATTTTTCAGTTAACATGTACAATTGAGATAGCTACCTACGTGAAATAAAAAAAAGAATCGCTAGCGATGCGTTTTCAGCCTAATTTTCGTGGAGAAAATTTCAAATTCCTGACTCAATTTGGAAGGTAGTTATACGGGGGTCAAGCTCAAAAAATAAGAAAAACGACCGAAAACCCACTTTTTGGAGACTGTGAGGGGGTGAAATAAGGATGAGAAGTCGAGACCCCCCAAAAAGCACATTTTATGCACATACCTCATTTCAAGTTTCTAGCTCAATTTGGTGGGGTGTGACGCGAGGAACAAACTAAAAAAATGAGAGACATGAGAAAAACCGACCCAAAAAACCACTTCTTTAGGGCTGTGAGGGCGTGCAATGGAGCTGAAAAGTCGACGCTCCCAAAAGGCACATCTAAGGCCCCAACTAAATGTACATCTCAAATTTCAACTTCGTACTCAATTTGGTGGTGAGATAGGGAAGGAACAAACCCATTTTCAAGGTAAAGAAGGGGAAAACACCCATATCTCCCCTGTTAACTGACTTGGGAACTTAATTTTTGGAGATGTTATACAACTTTTGATTTTTATCAATTGGCTTAAAAAAAGGACAATTTTTGCGTTTTTGACCCTTCAGCACTCCCTCCCATAAGTTGGGGCATAGCTGAATTTTGAATCAAGTTCATCCCCATTCGTATATAGCTAATCCACCGGCCAAACTGAGCCAATTGATGGAATTGGAGCGATTTTGTTTGGTATTGAGCGAAATAAATGATTTTAATGTTCGGCAAAAAAAAAAATTATAAAATAAATACAAATAAATATCTGGCACGGCTAAAAATCGTCTTAATGGTCTTCTAGGATCCCAAAATGGATTTTGGTGATATTCCCCCCTCATCCGCTGTTGGTCGATACACTACAATAGCCTGGTTTTCAATGACAGAATGACATAGAAAACCCGGCTACAAAGTGAACGGCTGAAATTTAGCTGGTGGGAGGACTCGATTTTTAAAAATACAACCACCCCCATCCCATGCCCTCGCCAAATTTAATCCAGTTTTATACTGTTTTTATGTAAGTACAGTGTATTTCGCTTTTATGATACTTCCTTCATGCCACAAGTAGAGCAACTTAAGTTGGGTGTACGTATAATGTTTTGCCTATCTTAATCATTGCAGGGCAATAATACACTGATAAGATATTTTTTCCCTTGAAAATCCGAGGTCATTTTCAAAAATTTTTAACTTTTTATCCGAAAATGTTAGAGAGGTCTGGTTTGCGCCAAAGTGTAACGTATGGTAAAGTATTCCCAGTAAGGCAATGGTATGAAGGAAGTATCATAAAATCGAAATAAACAGTATTTTTCAGGTAAATTTTTCTAAAATTTCTGATATGGTGGAAGATGGACCACATCAAAGGTGATCTCTAAAAATATTTTCGAATGTTCAGCCTTCCTGAAATTGGAGTTTGAAATTTTCCGAACTTGAAAAGTTGAAATAACCATAAGGATGGGACTGAAAAAATAAAATTATCTAATTTGGATAATTTTTTAATTTGGGCACTTCAAGTTAAAATTGCTACACATAAAACTTCAGCTCTTTTCTATTTTAATGAGGGCTTCTATGGACTTCCCTACGTAGGACCATTCTGAAAAAAAGGGCTCTTTTGACATATATGATTCGATAAATTCTCTGTATCCCTCCCTGCCCTCCACTGGTATAAAATTGTATTCAGAGATGCTGAATTTTGCTGAATAGTTCATTTTTGGGTAACAAATTGTCTAATGTACCTGGTATTACATTTTTTGAATTTACTCGAGAACAATGTTTTCTATAAAGAATTTATATGGAAGTAAAATTATAGATAATGAAATTTCTAATCGATAATCTTCCAAAAAAAAATTTCCATGTTCGACTTTGAAAATTGCATAATTTTTATAAATTTGAAAGTACGAAAATTTCGATCATATTGTGAACCCCAGAACCTATTAAAAATTCGAGGAAATATCATCGATTCGAAATTTTATTTTTTTGAATTATGTTTTCATGTGAATATTTTCTAGTGCGCTTTGTTCTTGATTAAATTTGAAAAATGTGGTTTCTAACGTATAGAAAATCATTGATTTGCAAAATTATAACGAATTCGTGAAGTCATTAACGCATTTCTGTCAGGAAAATGAACTATAAAAAGAGATTAAATAATTCAAAATATGTTTTCCTGAGGAGGGAAGAATTTCAAAAAAAAATTTTGACTTATGGTCTTACTTCATCAATGCGGAGCAGCTCCTCATATGGACCCAAGCGGGACTAAAATTTCATTTAAAGATATTTCAACTTGAAATATTTCACATATACAAAAATTAATAAAATTGAAAATTTTGATCTTTCAAATCACCCCTCCCTTATCCACCCTATTGGTCATTTACATTCGAAGCTGGTACATCTAACCACGAATTGAAAATAATCATCGTTGCATTAATCTATCAAAAATAATTTGAAATTTGAGAAGAAAGCAAACTAACATTTCTAACCATTTTTTTATTTTTTCTAAGGATTACTTCATTTTTAAACGTGTTTATTTCAGTCATTATTATCAATTAAAACTCAGAAGAGGATTATTGATGGATACTTTATTTTTAACAGAACATCACATTTGAATCCTCTTCTCATTTTTTTTTTTTTTTGCTCTCAAATTCATCGTTACCTACGTCATAAAATTTCGTTACTGAAACTTGATCCACGTTCGTAGCAACGTTGAAAAAATTTAAAAACGAGATAAAAAAAGTTGAATTTTTTTTTCCTTTTTACAATGAAAGATAATGATACTACGACGCGACGCGACGTAAGTTACCTACTGCTTCTGTAACTTTACATATCTTTCTTTCTTCAAATTTTTAATCGACAAAGACATCGCGATGACGTAAAATATCATAAGAAAAATAATAAGTAATAAAAGCTGTTTAAAAATTCACGACGACGATATTCTATCTAGTCGAACTAAGTATACAACGATGCTATTATGACATTCAAGTACATTAAGAATAATAAAGAATTTCTAGGATTCGAGGAGGTTGACTTCTTTCCATTAGAAATTGCACAACGTGAAACAAATTTGTCAGTTTGTCACGTGTTCGTCGCAGTTTGATCAGAAATCTATGTACCTTTCAAAACTTGAATCGATTATTTATTTAAAAATATGTACAAGTTTCGTTTCACCTTTTAATAAGTATTTAATTTTCGACTTTTGCGATCAAAGAGAGAGATTATTTTTACGCCATTTATTTATGTGTCGGTTAGCTCAAGTTAAAAAGCAATCTGCGCAGGTGACCTTCTCGAAGATGAATTAATTTTTACCCAGACCACGTGAAATACAAAAGCAGATTTAATTATACCTAAAACAAAATAAAGGCAACGTGAAAAGTTTCATGGGCAAAATTTTCAGATAAAATTTATACTTAAAGCATTACAGCTGGAGAATTTATAACTTTCTGATACTGATTTTAGCCTGATTCAAAATCACCGTTAATATATTCTTAATTAGTTCGTAGATTCAAAAGACCAGATTAAAAATATACATTATAAGCAAGTAGTCGACGATGAAAATTTCATTAAATCAATGATTTGGGTGAACACCTTGAACTGTTGCCTTGCAAGTTTGAATTACAAATGGTAGATAGGTAAGATGTATGAACTAAGAAGAGAATCTTACAGGCTACATTAAAAAAATACATAATTATACAGATCTGATAACTATGTAAATGTAAATGCTTACCGTTGGGCGAAGCGCCTTTGTTTTCAGATTTTCAAAATTTTCACAAAACATCATCAAATACCTCTCTAAACAAAATTTTAGGGCAACAAAATCACCCCCCCCCCTTTCCTGACGCAGAATATCGAAACAACTCATCTTGATAATGAAAAATCCGTTATTCACTCGTATTGTAGCAAAACTTATGATTTTAATCCAAAATGTTGAGAGTAAAGATGGGCCTAACAAAATTAATTAAAAAAAATTTTTCCTCACTCAGGAGGGGTGAAGTGGCCAATCTCTAAAAATTTATAAACTGCTTGAAAATGCTGCTTTCTCCAAAATAATGCCCAACGCGTTAAAAATGAATAGAACTAAAGTCATATGAACAAGAATATAGGGGGAGGGGAAAGGGGAGAGAATAAAAATTCGAATGAGAGGTTTGCACGAAAAATAAACTCCGGAATTGTGTGTCGATCGAAAATTTCTTTTTTCCTATTTTTTTTAAACTCAATCTCGATAAAAGAAAAAATTAAAATTAAAAAAAAAGTCCTTTTTTAAATAGAACGGAAATTTCAATATTTATACAAACAACAATTTTGCATTTTAAAACATTTACTCTTCAAAAAAAATTGAAAAAAAAACCTAAAAATTGTACTCGTCAAAACACACATTTTAGCAAAAAAAAATTAATTTCCATCTCTCACCCTGGGGTTTATACCTGCAGCAATTCGAAGTTTTCTTTTGTCAATTTCACCCCTTATAAGGACTAAAAATGTTTGAAAAAATTAATTTTGACCTAAATTTCAACATTTGGATTAAAACCATGCTTTTTTTGCTGCATGCTCCCAGTTCCACCTATACGGGAGGGGAAGGGATGAAAGTGCTAAAATAAAAATGGAAAATTGCCTTTGAAAGTGAAAGTCTAAAATAGATGAAATTTTGATTTTCTCAATTTTTCACAAATTCATTTTAAAATACGTGGAAAAAGACATTTTTTTAAAAAACCTGTGAAAAAAGGGGTAATGGTAAAAATTTTCTAACGATGATTATTTTGAGTTCAAAAATGTATAATAATTCCATTTTTGTAAATAATTTTCAAAAAAACTCTTCATTCGATTTTTCGGAAATTTTTGAATGTTTTCGAACGTTTACCGTGTTTTGCTAGCTTAAAAAATTGAGTAATGGTTATGAAATTTTCACTGCACCCTTTTGAAATCATTTTGCAACTGTTATGAACACGCCGTTCGCAGATTTCCAAAAAATGCAAAAAGGGGTGCACAAATGAAACGATTTTGTGTACAAACAATCAACACTAATTTCACCCCCTCCTCTCATGTAAGCAGGGCTCACATGGTTCCCCTTCAGTGGTTGAGCAGAGACAAAGTAATTGCACGTACAAATGTGGACAAACGAATGGTACCACTTTCTTCCCTTCCCCTAATCCAATATGAGCGGGGCTTGGGACATGCAGCCATAATTTTTGTTACAATACGAGTCAGTATAGAATTTTTTCTCTCAAAATTCTGAGTACAGGAGGAGATAAATTGTTTGATTAAGCAAATTTTTTTACAAGTATAATGACGTTTTGAGAAACTTTTGAAAATCAGAAAACAAGGAAAGGAATATCGTCAGTGCTTACCAGTGAATACTCTTTACAATTAGTAAATGAACTTTATAATAATGTAACATATGGTAACTTACTACTTTCATGCTTACCTAATCAGTAAAACCTTAAGTAGCTTATTTTAAAAAAATATTCTACTTCAGTTTGAAATATATTCCACCCACATACTAGTACGTTAGAAACGAATAAAATAAAAAGAACTCATGGAACAAAATTCTCACACACGTACAAACGAGGTTTTCATAATAAACCATTTTTACGGTTTTTTCTTTTCATTTTTTTTTTTCATTTGATGAGAAGAGTTGAAAGTCACCTTCGAGTTTATCGTTGTGACATAACGATACGAAGAATAGGAAGGTTTAGGTACCGGTAGTCTATTATATTACTTATTTGTCTTTTTCTTTTTTTCTTTCTTTCTTTACTTTAATAAATACACCGTAAAATTCAACACGTATACCTTGAACCGCTTGCTTTGTGAATGAAATTGCTCGATAGCAGTTGAGAAAATTGTACATAAAATTAACGATAATTTTAAAGAATTAAAATTCGTTATAGTTGGATTCTACAATCGCAGTAGGATTTTATATATTCGCCGAAATCCTCGACTCGAATAGGTAGGTAGGTAGAAAAAAATGTTACCGAAATTCGGTCGCCATGGCAACGCTTTATTTTCTCTTCGAAGAATATTATCTAACAGGTGGATTCAAAATAAACCACTTTACATCCAAAACAAAATACTGGCGCGACTTGACATTGAAAATGTAGCTTTCTATAGATATAGCTAGAGCAGAGTGTAGCGCCGACGAAGAATTCTTGTAGCACGAAGTCATCACCGAAGTAAATTTTAACGTTTCGTATAGTTTAAGACAGCCATCATGTATTGTATATAATATAAGTCGAATACCAGCAACGATACGAGCGACGCGACGCTTTGGTAACTTCACCCAAAGGATTGTTTAGTTTCGAAGCAACTTGTCAACATTGTTGAAGTATTTCTCTTTCGCACTAGATACCAAATGCTAATTCGGTAATCGCAAAATATGGCTCAATATGTTACAACTACGTGCAAACGAAACTTCACCTAGAATACGTGGAATTTGTACACAGTATACGATATACATACATTCGAAGTGTCTATGTCTATACGGTTAGTTTCCACTCGGTTGCAAATAATTTTAGCGAGGTGTCACTTTGTTAGTATCGCTGCGGACTTTACATAAGTTATTCCGAACGCAGCTTCGATTGGTTGCATAAATCTAATGTTCGATAGCACAAAATTAACATCTGTTGAAAACATGCCCATATGTAGGTATAATGGAGAACACGTATCAAAATTCTATTGCCCTATTTTACCGTATACAGACAACTCGTACGGTACTGCTATGAAACCCAAACCTACACCGTGCTACCTACGATTTGGTTCAATTTCACGAATAGTTCGAATTTTCATTAATTAAAGGACACCTGTACACTGAAACAAAGTTTTCTTATTATTTTTCAAGAACACCATTCGTTTCCAAAATGAAAACAGTTAAACGATGTTAAATTCAAGGCCTTATTCGTGAAAGAAACTCCTACTATATGACAGCTAAGCTTTTCATAAATTACAGAATAATTGTATTCACTTCACGAATCATCGAAAAGTGATTTGATGAAGTAGGCGTGTAAACGATATTGAGCAATTTCATTGATTCGTCTATTTTCTTCCATGGTCTATTTTAAAAATTATTGCCAGAATTGTACATATTTCATAATTCAAGTCACAATTTATTTACATATTTTACCAAGACCTATAATTAAGTCAAAAACATTGGAAATATAACCACCAGTGTAGAAAATCTAATACTATTCAATTTCAAATAGAACTATTTCTGTGTGTAGGAGCCATATAAATTTTGAACGAAACATCACGACAAAAACCGCTTAACCAAATTTTCAGCTGCCAAAATTCATTCGAACCTCTTATAGACAATTTCAAGTTCAAAATGACAGGTACTCGGAGTCAGCGAAAAAACTGATACCAACTGCGATCATGATCATACCCTCCGAATTCATGATGAAATCAGACTCCAACTCCGATCATTACACTCCGGATTCATGATGAAATTAGACTCCGACTCCGATCATTACACTCCGAATTCATGATGAAATTAGACTCCGACTCCGATCATTACACTCCGGATTTCATGATGGCATTAGACTCCGACTCCAACTATTAACTCGAGTCATTCTGAAATTCGCCTCCGACTCTAACCACTGACTCCAGAGTCGTGATTTTACTGACCGTTGATTTTGATACTTCAACTCTGTAGTTGACGAAGGATTTAGTTTTCAAGACTCCAAAATTTTACTACTGACTCTAGAGTCATTTTCAGACTTCAACTCTTGACTTCATCTGACTCCGGAGTCTAAATTCTACTGATCTGAATTTTGATACCCCGATTCCGGAGTTGGTCTGAAATTCATCGACTCTGACTCCGGCTTGACTCCAGAGTTGGGATGGAGTTGGAGTCATTTTAAAATCATTTTCACTCCAACTCCAGTACCCTGAGATCTACTCAATGTCAATTGAACTAGGCAGATTGGTAAGTATGCATAAAAATTTCAAATTCAAGGACCAAAGTTAGGCAAAAAACTGACTCTATACTGACTATGACTCTAATTTGACTCCATACTGCTGGAATCATAACGAAATTTGACTCTCCGACACGATCATTTGACTCCGGAGTCGATTGAAAGATATGTGCCATGACTCCAGAGTCTATCTCAAGCCTTGAATCTTGACTCCATTCTGACTTTGGAGTCAAAATTTTACTGAGTTGAATCTTAATATCCCAACTGTGGAGGTGTGATTTTAATGACCGTTAATTTTGATACCTCGGCTGCAAAGTTGATGAAGGATTCAGTTTTCATCGCTCCAAAATTAACTTCAAAGTCATTTTCAGTCCTTGACTCTTGGACTCCATCTGACTCCGGATTCATAATTCTACTGATCTGAATTTTGATACCTCAACTCCAGAGTCAATGCGGGCCCCTATTCAGAAATACATACAGGGTGTCAGTGCGACGGAAAGGACTGAGGAACAAAATTTGGTTATAATCGGATACAACCAAAGAAACATGCTAGATGAAGAAGTTGCCTATATTGAAAATTGAAGGGACAGATAAATTTTTTACAAAATGATGATTGAAACGAATTTTCAAGTATGAGAATAGATAGTAGATGTAAAACTGATTGAATTTTGTTACGTTCACTTTTTGACCAACTTCAAAATTGAATAGACTATTTCAAATTTGTTTGGCAATAAAAAAATAATTTTCAGAAAGAAATTAGCTGGTAGCTTCTTCAATTTTAATGTCGAGCAAAAACAAATATTCAAAAATTTCAAGGAAAAATCAAAATCCAAAAAAGGTTAGAAATAATCATCAGTCTAGTTTTTGTGAAATGTTGGAGTCTGCAAAAGAGAACGGAGAGCACGAACGAATAATTCCCATGCACAAACGAGCACAAACGATTGGCATTATTTTCAAGTCCTTCCTGGCTCCACACATGGGCAGGGCTACATCATCCCAAACACACCCATTTTTGGTGGGAGAAACAAGGAAGCACAAACATGCACAAATGAAGCATGAGCAATCAACATTACTTTCATACCCTCCTACACATGGGAAGGGCTGCATCTCCCCAATCCTTCCATTTCTCAGTGGGGGAAGGGGGAGGAAATTAAACGATTGACACTAATTCACGTACCCCTCTTCTCATAGGAGGTGCTCAATATCCAGAAGTCTTCGTACATAAAAGATTAACACTATCTTTTTTCCACATCTTACTGAGAGCGATTGGAGGGGGGGGGGATAGAGGGGAAGATATAATCGATTGACAAAGACGAATTCAGAAACCGGTGAAAGAAAATACCCCTCATAAACGTTTTTTCAAGGCTGATATTAAGTATGAAGGGTTGAAAAGTTGGAACTGCCAAAAGGTACATCTCTAAGCCCCCTACTGAATCTTCATGCCAAATTAAAATTCCTATATTGATGTGGAGGGAGAAAGGAGGGGGCATCCGATAAACTTGAAAAATAGAAAACTGCTTAAAAGTTATCTTTTCGAGGCTGTGAGGGGGGACGGTGGATTGAAGTGGATAAAAAGTCGAAACTTTCAGAAAAAGCACACGTAAGACTCTTACGACATTATGCAAGCTAAATTTCGGCCACACGACTCAATTCAAGTGGTCTCCAGGCAAAGGCGCAATATTTTCATAGTCAAAAAGAGGAAGAACTCAGTCACATTTCCCTTTCTTTACTGATTTATGAAAATGGTGTTAATCACTTACGTACGAAGACTTCTCGTTTGTGCTCCTCTTTTTATTTAAAAAATTTCCCCGGGTGGGCCTGAGGAGATTGAGCCTTAACCATGTGAGGATGGTTGCTGAATTGGTGTCAATTGTTTAGTGCTTCCTTCTTCCTCGACCAAAATATGGAATGATTGGGGAGATGCAGTTTTGCTCATGTGTGGGAGGGTACGAAAATAGTGTTGATCGTTCGTGACAATTTTTGTGCTTTTAGCGCCTCTCTACACCCTACTAAAATTTTGAATATCATTAAATTTTGACTCAAGGTCATCTCTACTCATGCTAATTTAAGCTCACTTGCCGAATTTTAACGTATTTTGATCAATATTGAATAGAGTATATGATTTTATTCTTGAGGTAGAGAGAAGGAGGAATTGAAATAAACATTAGGATATCTCCAAGAATGGTCCCAATGGCTTTCTTTGACTTTTAAACGAAATTCGTCAAAAGCTCCTTCCTTATCTTATGTAGATAGACTTGATAACACGATTTCCTTCAACAATACGGTGGAGAAAATTAGGCCAAAAAACGATAAAGAAAGACAATGACCTCATACCCAGCGCACGAAACTATCTCGAAAAGAAAATCCCCAGTAAAATTACATCCACCTTGTTTCGCTTTAAACGCGTGTTTACGAAAAGATGAAGCATATTAAATAATTTATCAGCCCGGATTCGTTTCATAACGATAGAAGTAAAATATGCTTATACACATATAAACGACGACAAAACATTCAACAGAATCATTAACCATACGCGTTCTCGCGATTACGCGCCGAGAAAAGGCTAATTTAGCAGATTCGTTATTTTTAGAATGCAAAATAGAGTAAACGTGCGAATAACGTATTATCAACACTCGTCTGGAAAATAAGTAAATAAGTAAGTATTCGAATTTGACGAGGAGTTAATAAAAACCATACACTTCGGCGAAAATTTCAATTTCGTAAAATAATATTACTTTTAAATTAGTTCGTTTTCTTCGCTCGCTTAGAATATTAATTCGACTAAAAATTCATCTCGTAATGAAATATTCTCGTATACCTCTCTCAGCGTCCACGTGAAAAAACCTTGCCCGTTTACTCTCTACCAATCAACGCGTTTATCTTCCGTTTTGAGCAAATCTTTCATCATCGAGTGTTAAATTTGATTAATCATAAAAACTTGTTTGAAAACTTTTTCACATCATTACACGTCTACGCTAGCTACAGCCACGTCCGAGTCGTTTTCAAAACAACTTTACTTTTTCCAGCTACTTGCTTAATTGCTGAATGGAATGCGACCTTTGCATGTTCAAGATAAAAGATAAATGATACCTGTGAAGAATGGGCTCGAATATAGCAACGTTCCGCCGAGCGAGCAATTTAGCCGAGAAATTTTACCCGCCTCGGTTTTTTCTTTCCGAATCGTTGAAATAATAAATTATTAAGCTGCTTAGTGCTTATTTTACTTGTACATGTGCAACAAATTACACACATTTTTACCTGGATACGTAACCTATACGTAGAAATATGTATGCACATGTACCAGCCTATTGCATATCCCTCGTATCACTAAACCCACAAATATGCTGTTTTTTATTCGCAATTACATGTTACGTCGTTATACGTTAAGTAGGAGTAAAAACGCCTCCGAATGTAAACATAGGCAACATATACACACGTATAAGTACCACAAGTAACATTGTTTCTCATTAAACAGACTTTATAACACCTTCGATGAAAAAAAAAAAACAATTTCCAATACACGTATGTGCAAAAAATTGCATATTTTTGCTCTCTCCGGGGAAATTACTGAGAATTTCATGATCTTCAGAATACCTGCTTCGTATTATTCGATGGATTCAATTTTTAAAACGTGAATATTTAACTCGAAGAAATCTTCAAGGAGAAATTTTCTTACAAATGTAGAGCAAACGCAAAACAATAAAATTATACCAAATCGACTAATACAGGTTTATTTTGTAATGGTATTTCATATTCGTACAACATAAAATTAAAATTTGTATGAACTAAGTAAAATAATGCTTGTAATGTTTTCATTACTGGTCCAAGATGTTCATTTATCGATCCATTTATACTGCAGCATTATAATAATATAGCTGGATATTGCTTCCAGAAACTGGAAAACGATATATCCATGGTTAAAAATACCGAAGTTGAATTTTGTTTGCAAATTAAGCGCCAAGTTTTTCAACATGTTTGTCATACTAAATTAGCATTAAAAATGCGCATAATTGGAGTATTTAAATTAGAAAAGCTGAGAAATATGGAAGTTAATTTATTTTCTGCAGAACTATTCAAGTCATATCAATATTTTCGTAATAAACAGCGAATAAAAAAAGCGATGCTTTTTGAGCCTGATTTTTATGAATTAGGAAGATATTCGGATTGCTCACTCATGAAATAAAAAACGAGCATTTTGGAATGTTTTTCCTTGACCAGTGATAAGGTTACAGGTAGATATTGGTGTGAATAGATGAAACCTCCAAAATGCACATCTCTCTAGTTCTCTTACCAAGGCTACATATCAAATTTCAACTTCCCATCTCACTTTGGTAGGGAGTTATGCAAGGAACAAACTCGAAAAATAAAAAAATAAACGACCGAAAAACTACATTTTTGGAGCTTTGAGTTGATGAAACGAAACCGAAAAGTCGCAACCCTCCCCCCAACACTTGAGATTTTTATTAAACGAACAACATACAGTGCCGCAGGAGGCAGGGTGGAAGAACGGTTCACCGGATGGGAAATTTTAGTGGGCGGAAAAATTAAAATATTTCGACAGTTGATTAATGATTTGAATGATCACTTGTCCATTTTCAAAGGGCGCCTTTGTTTAAAAATCGTCTTTCATCAAAATTTCACCCTCGCTTCGAATCACTTTATTTGTAAGAGGTGAGTTGCGAGAAGCTGAGCATTTCTTAATGATGAAGGGAGCGGGGTGGGGGCAGGGAGTAAAATGGTGGCAAATTTTATAGGCAAAAAATTGAAACAAAATTTTAAAAAATGCTACAAAAAATATAAAATTATTAGTTAAATACTTTCGACCGGTGAGTCAGAAGGACGGCGTGGAAAAAGTTCCTCAAGCAGGTAATACAAATTTAAAAAACAAGAAAAACCAACCAAAAAACTACATTTTTGGAGCTGTGAGAGGGTGCAATGAAAATGAAAAGGCGTAACTCCTAAAAGACACACTTATGGCTCCAACCGAGTCTACATAATTATCCAATTTCAATTTCCTAGCTCAATTTGGAGGGAAGACAGGGGAGGAACAGCTTTTTTTTAAGGTTAAGAAGGGGGAAACCCCTCACATCTCCCCTCTTAATAGACCTAGGAAGCTGATTTTTGGATATGTTACACAACTTTGAATTTTCTATCGAATGGCTTAAAACACAACAATTTTTGCGATTTTTACGTCTCAGCACACCTTCCATGAAATTTGAATTTTGACCTGAGGTCATTCTCAACCTGGAATATCAAATCCATCGCCAATCTAAGCCTATTTCTGAAATTTGATCGATTTTGGTTACTATCGAGCTGAGCGAATGATTTTTAATTTCAGAGGAAAAAGTTCTCCTTGTATGCAAAGAGTGAACATCCAAAGTATGTCAGTTTTGATGTTTTAAACGTAGTTTGTATAATTCTTTTCTCCTCTGTTTGTCTAATGCTTGTCACCTAAAAAAATTGCCTAGTGTCTTTTTTTATAATGTTCAACTTTTTCATCGAACATAATATAACTGTTAATAGTCTAGATTTGCTAACACTTGATCATTAGGAGTTGGTGGTCAACAGTGGGCTTTCAAGAGTTGACTAACAATACAGAAAAATCAAAACCTTCACCATCAAGATCTGGACTGTCAACAGTTGACCATAAATATTTGATAGTCCACTGCCGGATTTACAAACAGCAGGAGGTAAAAAACAATGAGTTGCCGCTAGTCACCACTTGTAACTGTCTGGAACCGCTTGTAATCGCTTGTAACCTTGACCGTAAGCAACATTACTACTACAAATACCCCCACTTGAAAAGGAAGTCAGCCAAGTGGTGGTATCATGTTACACGGTGTTGTATTTGTAGTAGTAATGAGGTTGCTCACAAGCGGTTACAAGCAGCAATTCATTGTTTTTTTACCTCCTGCTGTGTGTAGATAGCGTGTGGATTGTTAAGAGTTGCCCATCAGTAGAGGACCATCAAGATCCGCACTGTCTGAGACAGTTCAGAGTTGCCAGAGATTTAAAACTCAAATCGCCGATTTTGTCCTCCAATTTAGCCAAAATCGCCCAATCCAAAAAAACGTTCATTTTTTTCAGTGCTGGCGAACTAAAAATTTCCAAATACAATAAAAAATCATGTATTAACGTTTTAAAATTTTTTTATCTTCCAACAACGTATTTTTATAACATAATAAATACCACAAAAAAATCCTTTTCTCAGTTTCCTTATCAACTTATATATTGTATATTAGTAACTTGAAGTTTGAACTACTTTTGGCACTGAAAAAAAGATGAATAAATTTTGTATTTTTAATTCAAATTTGAAAAAAAATCTCAAATAACCCAATAGTTTAATTTAGAATCATCCTAAATTAAAAATAGCCCAAATTGAGATCTATCGCAAAACCTTATTTTTTTGTCGCGAAAGGACTTCTGAAATAGACCTAATTGGGAAAATTCGCCCAATCTGGCAACACTGCATACCATCAAAAAATTTACCTTTAATTGGAATTTTAATCCTTTTATATTATTAACAGTAATATTGTTCAATTAATTAATATAGAATTTTTTTTCCTTTATTTTAATTCGAAATTAAATATTAATTATATTAAAGATAATTAAAAATTTAAGTTAAAATATTATTGCAAATAATATTATTTATATCTATCTTGAATTTGAACATCATTTTGAATATTAAGAAAAAAATGCTAAGCAAATTTTCAAAATTCTTCATGTTATCATTTCCCTGGTAATTACCATCAGAAGTACAAATTTCATCTGAAGTGACAACGTTTAAAAAATTTGTAATTTATTTAGACCATTGGGAATTTTGAAATTTACTTAACATTTTTTTCATTACAGTTGACTTCTTTGTCGAATATAATCCAAATGTGATGATCCAGAAGTTGACAGCCCAGAGCAGTTGATTATCAATGTTGAGGCCATCAAAATTGGAACAATACGGATTTTGACTGCTCAGATTTTGATGATTCACTGTTGAAAGTCAACTGTTTACAGTCAACTAATGATGGGTCAACTGTAGAATGCTTTGTTAAACATCTTTTAGTGTTGATATCAGACATGGCCAAAAATGGTCATAATGGTTTTCTAGGACTACAAAACGGGGATTTTGTTGATATCCCCTCTTTTCCGTCGGGGGGAGATATACCTTAGTAGTCTGATTTTCATTGCTAATATGACACAGAAAATCAGGTTAATGACGAAATGTGCATAAAGCATATTAAAAGATTGAATGAGTTGTTTGAAAATTTTAATTATTGTTTTGATTAACTTCATTGGAAATGGACACTGTTGCTCTTCATCTTCCTTGGATAAACAGATGAGTTTCGACTGGGTATATACGTACAGTAGGTAGTTTTCAACATAACTGTACAAATTTAAACATTCGTTGGACTGTACCAACTGTCAGAATTCTTATACCAATAATACAGTAGGCCTAACTCAACTTTTCATTTAATCGATAATTTTCAGCCGAAAACAAAAGATCAATTCGATGAAAACTTTTCAACGCTTTGGGTCTGTTGGTCTGGTTTTTATATAATTTTCCGATGTAGTACAGAATAAATTTAGCCAACGGAATAAATCTTGAATTTCACGCTCGGTCGAACATCTAAATCCAACGAACGCGTCAATAATTTGCTATTGCTCTGGAATTCAATACCTTTAATTATAACGTTTAGGAAATTATTTCAATTGATCGAAGCCAATATGTTGGTATTTCACGAACTAACGTCGCCTCTTGAAATTATAGACGTGAAAGGCTTCGTTTAAAAACTTTCCAACAGAACAGCAGGGTTTACTTTTAGATGAAAATAACCACTTGAAACATTCGATCAACATTCAACTTTTACAAGGTTTTTAGTATGCGGTGTAATGGCCAGTTTTTTCTTCTTTTCGATGAAAAATTCAAAAAGAGTTTTCTAGTCACGATCCAGTTCACTAATTTATACCCTATAAAAAAAAATATACTCGAATCGAATGTTCGACGAACAGAAATTACCTTTATAACGTAAATATGGGATTCGACTAATGGATTTTTAAAGCACAAAACGACATCGGTAAGTATATTTCGAAAATAGCTATCTAATTATATTAAATCAAAACGAACTTTTAAAAGTGTTCATTCGACTTAACAAACTATACGAGTAACTTTTCCTTCGAGCTACAAAACGTGTAAAATATTCCTATTGTATGTTGGTTGATAACGCTCGTATCTGCCAAAATGATACAATCAAAACTGCAAAAGAAGCTGTAACGTGTGAGATATTTGTATAAGCACGTTTGTCAATCCTACAGGTATCGTTGTATTTAGGTATACGTATATTTATATTTTTAGATATTATTTCACTACAAATATCTAAATCTCATTAATCTTTGTATGAAAATGTACCTTCCAAATGATCCTAGCAACTTCAAACGTACACAATTTAATTATTATCGATGATACGAGATTCTACTTATGTAACCGAATTGCAAAAAAAAAAAAAAGAAAAAAGAAAAAATGGTGAAAATCGAATTTTATTTTTGTATTTTTAACCCATTTATTCTTGGGGGCGTTATATCATTTAAAAGTGTAATATGGTCGATGTGATTCAACAGCATAAACAGAGTTGTTTATTTTAAGTGACATTTTATTACCTTTACTTGGTTAGAATTAATTTTAGTACCCTGCATTATACCTGAGGTACGTAGGTATACTATTTATATCTATATATATTTTATGTCTCAAAATGTTCAAGTAACCAGAAAATATTCGGTACTAGTAATAGTTTACATTTCTAATTGATGGATTTTAATTAATTTAAATGACATAATGCAATTGTATTTATGTACAGTTGTTTCTTGACATATTTGGAATGTTTTCCGTTATAAAATTGTATTTTATGTATATTTTTACATTGTAAAAATATTATAATCAACTTACTATAGTTACATTTTAGGTAAAGTATTAATTTTTGCATAAGAACGATTATTAATAAGTTCAGAAGTCGGAAAGTATCCTAAACAATGAACAAAATGACTGATAATAAAAACTAAGAAAAGATTTTAGCCTGATTTTCCATGTCATATTGTCAATGAAAACCAGGCTATTACTGTATCGATCTAAGGCTGCTGAGGAGAGGGAGAATATTAACAAAATCCGTTCTGGGATTTGAATAATTTTTTTTTTTTTTCAAAACAAAAAATTATTTGCTCACCTGGATACCGAACGAAATCGATCAAATTTGGAAAGTAGGCATAGTTTGGCAAAGAATTTGATATTTCAGCGTAGAGATCACCTCGGGTCAAAATTCAGTTATGCCCAAATTTGGGCAAGGAGGTGCTGAGGGATCAAAATCGCAAAAATTGTTTCTTTTTGAACCCATTGATAGAGAATTTGAACTAGTATAATGTATCCATAAATCAACCTCCTAGATCAATTAGGAGATGAGATATGAAGAGTTTCCCCATTTTTGACCTTGAAAAACGGGTATTCCTCCCCTATCTTCCCACCAAATTGAGCTAGGAAGCTGAGATGTAGTATGTACATTTAGTAGGGGCCGTAGATGTGCCGGGGGGGGGGTTCAGCTATCCACTCCAATATATACCTGATGTTCCCCATACCACTATTCAAGAAAAAACATCCCAGAGCACTCATTTTTTTATTACATGAATGAACAATTCGAATATTTTCTTGACTCGTGAAAATCAGACTTAAAAAGCATCGAAATGCGATGCTTTATGTGACAAAATATTCATCTTAATTTTATTTAAAAAATTTTTAAAGAAGGAATAACTAATTTTCAAAAACGCGGGGCAGAAAACACTGGACAGTGGGCAGGTTGAAAAAAGGCAGATGCCTAATATTTTGAAAAGCACGCAAAAATTCACTTCTTTTTAATCATAGCGAAATGAGTAAAAAATCTGAAAATTTGGTTCATAGCCAAGATGGATGAGATGAAAGTATTGCCTCCCCCCCCCCCAATAAAGTCATTGCTTCGCTCCAAAATCATTACGCTGTTATCGTGTTTTTATTTTTTCTAAAGAAAAAATCAACTTCAGACAAAGAATTCTCTCCCCTCTTTCGAAAAGACGAATGATTACGAGTCTGATCAAAATGTACATCAAAAGTCAAAAAAAGTGAAACCGGTGATGATTCGAGGAAATAATTTTCGGTTTTGTAGAAAATAAATAAAAACATCAAAAAACTCAAAATATGAAAAAATCCGCCCAAAAAACTATATTTTCGAGGCGTTGAGGAAGTGGAATGAGTGTGAAAAATTGAAACTCCAAAAAAGGATATCTGCGGCTTTTACCAAGTCTACATACCGAATTTCAACTCCCCAGCTCAGTTTGGAGGGGAAATAGGGAAAGAACAGCCCTTTTTCAAGGTTAAAAATGGGGAAAACCCTCGTATCTCCCTTCTTAATTGACCTAGGCAGCTAATTTTTGGATATGTTATACAACTTTGAATCGTCTATCAATCGACTTAAAAAACAACAATTTTTGCAATTTTAGCCTCATAACACCCCCCTCTCCATCTTCAAATTTGGTCATAACTGAATTTTGACTGGAGGTTAATCCCACTTCAGAATTTTAAATCCGTCCCTAATCTTAGCCTATACCCCAAATTTGATTGATTTTAGTCGGTATCGAGCAGAGTAAATGATTTAGAGGAGGTGGCTCATGCGAAGAATTGTTTTTTTTTTCTAGGAAAAATAGGAAAACCCCCACATTTCCTCTCCCAATTGGCAAGGGAGGCTAATTTTTGAAGTTGTAAAAATTTTGATTCGCTATCGATTAAAAGCGAGCAACTTTTACAATTCTTGCTTCTCAGAATCCACTCCCACAAATTTGAACACGATTGAATTTTGAACCAAAGTCACCTCCACTCATATATACCTAACACGCTGCCAATCTAAACCTATTGGCTGCATTTGAACAATTTTTGCCGGTATCGAGATGAATGAATGATTTTTAACTACGATAGAAAAATATAAATGAACATCTGGCCTGATCAACATTGATTGTAACAGTCTCTTAGGACCGCAAAATGGATTTTACTGATCCTTTTTTACCTCTTTCCGCATCCACCATAGGTTGATGGACCATAATAGCCTGGTTTTATTTGACAGTGTGACAGAAAGAATGAGGCTAGTGAAAACGGTCAGAATAGATTTTGCGCCTGAGATCATTATCCAGGTTTTAGGGTTAACTCCCTACACTCGTTTCCATTGTAGGTTGTTGAACCATAATACTCTGGCTTTTCTTTTAACAAAATGACAGGAATACAAGCAGGCTATAAAGGGTATTAATAATGATTAAGTAATATGACTTTTAGAATATCTGAAATTTATAAATCCTTGTACTTTCGTTACATAATTAACGATTTCCACGATGTATTTAATCCTAACATCATAACACCATCTAGTATTACCATATCCTCTTCACAGTTCAACATACCTAACTACCCGTTTAAAGATTTAAAGATTAATCCTTTTTGCTTCGTTGTATTACCAGCAGATTTTATGAAAAACTTGTAATGCTACACTATCGATAGTCAAAATGACCAAGGAATTTAAGAAGAAAATATTTTCATCCGAGGTTTTTCACCACAACCCAACCCCTATATCCCCGACGGCAGTATTATTAAATAAGTAAAAAATTCCACTTGTTTTTACCCCTTACAAACATATTCGGCTAAAATTTAATTTTGCACGCAATTTAGAACCAATTGATTAGATACCAGATAGTACTGAAGAACGCCTCTGTAACTTAGCGAAAGCTCGAGCTCGTATATATTGAACCAATCGAGTGTTTTTTCTTCAACTTTGAAAACAACTCTAACGATAAAATACTCGAAAATTCGAATTTTCAGAATGAAATTAAATACGATTTAAACTTTCATTATATGTGCTCGTTCACGTCAAGTCTGCCATCGCAAATTAAAGAAAGAAAAGGTTATATTCGTATATACCTACTCAACGTTGAATTTTCCCCACCGGAGAAGTTTCATTGGTAAACACTACACATACATTGTTTCAGGTTAAAGATATATCATACATTTCAAATTCAAAAAACATATCTGAAGACATCAATACTGGCGGAATTATCCCATTGAAATAGAATTTCCTTGTCGCTTCAATAATACAATGAATTCTTACATACTTTCAGTACAAAGAAAAAATTTACTTGCTTATAAGGTAAAGTGCCTAAGAATTATGGATCAGTTTTTTTTCAACTCCAAAACAATTCAATGCTTTTTTGCCGAATTGAAAAAACCATGTGAAAGAATAGTATTTTAGCATTACGATGAAATGGTTTTAAAATTTTTCATAATATTCATAATTGCTACAAAAATTTTTAAAAAGCGCTATTTTTGAAGGATTTTTAAAAAGAGGTCTTATTATTAGAATAGAAGAATGGAAGACTAGGATATGATCAGTACATCTAAGTTAGTTTATATTATATTCATATATTGCTCTTGTAATCCGATAAATACTAATAAAGTTGATGCGCGGTACAAATCTTATGCAGTAGCAGATCACGTAAACAATGAACTTAGATCAAAAATAAAAACCACGCTCTGCTACCATACAAGATTAGAGAGAGTATTAGAATGAAAGTACGGCAGTAAATGGTAAGCAAATATATTAAACTAATATGAACAATATATGTGAGCTATAGGCAGTGAAACACCAAGTCAGAAATCGGCAGGCACAGCAGTCAGGGGATTACGTAAATTGTTTTGTCCAAAAATACTGGATAGGAGAGCTGTTCACTAATTTCTGTTCAACTTATTCGCAATTCTGATTGGTCAAGATCTCAAATGTAGATTCTGTCAAATTTCTATCTAGCAAAAAAATAATTTCTAACCAATGACCATTTAACCAGAATTAATAAGCAGCGTCTCTACAGTGAAAAACAAGTGGAACTCTAAACCATTATCCTTTTACCCCTGGAGCAGGAGATTTTTCATCTTGGGGTTTCAGTATTTGTAGTGTGAGCTAGTTTGCATTACATTCACATTAAAGACACCCGAAATATAAGATGCCCATATGCAGGTCACCGGGGTAAGGCGGTTACAGTGAATCCAATTACAAAATTGTTCATAGTTAAAGGCATCAGGAGTGCTGTTCATAAAAACCTGCAGAAGCATGCTCCGAAATTTCTGCATTTTAATGGGTTGAGATCTCAGTATTTGTCTGCACTGAGGCCAAGTCATATGCTGGCTGCTTACAGTCAGACTTCATTTGAGCAGCCCGTAGAACCATAGGTTTCAGTCTAGAAAAAGAGCTACTCTGAATGAAAGCTAGTCTTCTAAACAATAGCCAGGATATTGTGATCAGCGCCTCTACAGAATAAACCACGAATAACTGTTTGATAGTCCCACTTAGTCTTGGGACCACCAGATGGGCATCTTGTAGTTTCAGTGTTTATAACTCATGTATTGCTCTATACTACAAATAAAAATATAAAGTTGATATTTGATACCAATCTTATTTAGTAGCTGATCGCGTATTGGGTGAAATTGGCTTAAAAAGAGAAAACCATGCTCTGCTACCATGCAAGTAAAGATGTGACTTTTCATCAAACTACTCAAATAAAAAAACTTATCTCAAATTTGTGTTCAGTGAGTCAAATTACCCTCATCTAGACGCTTAATACAACTTGAATTTTGAATTTACAATCTTGTTTTAATTTTTTTTTTCCTTGTCATAACCTGTTAAATTTACGTAAAATTTATAGGTACCTTGTACGTTTTACATTTAAAATCCTGCCTATTTTTCCAATTCCAATCATTTTGAAAAAGAAAAATTCCATAATACAGACTAAGAAACAGGTAAGTATACAGATACACCTTACCTAGCGAATAAATCAGCATTTTCAAGTCACAGTTAAGAATTTCTGCCAATTATTATACGTGAACCACGTAGCGAAAGTTTTCGTGTATTTAGTAAAAATTAATTTCACAAAATCTCCTTCAATGAAATCAGATTAACATAATTTGCTCGGCTAAAATGCAAAACCTTTTAAAACAACGAGTGAGTAAATGTAAGAAATGTGTATAGCGTAGGATGGTATCATATTTTGCATAACTATCGAAAAACTAAAGCGCAAATCCACTTATTTTCTTGTTCCAGTAGTTTGCGCACTATGCGAACTCACTCAAAAATAATACCTACCTGAACAATAAAGCAACGCAGCATCGCATTAATGATTCTTCAAAAACAACGTATAAAACACGTCTTCATTCTGATACAGAACGTATTATATATGAATTAATCTCCTTTTTTTTTGTTTTTTATTTTTAATTTTTATTTCTACTGACGAAAGTCTTTTTTTTTTTGCCACTGGTACAGTCGAGATAAATGGGTGTAACTATCCCGACTGTACAATGTCTTTTATTGATAAAAAAAGCAACGTTTTCTTTTTTCAAAAACTTCTCCCTTTCAAATAGTTTCGATGCGTTTTCGAACACACACTCGAAACTTGTCAACTTTTGTATACTTCCATGAAATCATTCGATAATAGTTTTTTTTTTTCAATGTGTTGTTAGATTCTCCAATAGTACGTAATTTGTTAAAGAATACTCATCTAATATTGATATGTGTTGTGTGAAGAGGCTGGATCTGCCATGATTTTTTTCACACAATGTAATTTTTTCAACTTCACGAAGCAAGCAAGATTTATATCAATCCAGCGTTTTAAGAACTGTTCACTTGAAATGTACTACGTAAAAAAAAATACGAATTTCTTACCACCTTCCTTCTACTCTTTACTAAATAATCATGCGCGTGAGATTACACGATTCAAGTTTTCATACAACAAATGTGGAAAAAAAATGAACGGCAAAAATGGCATTCGTGGTTGAAAAACAAAGATTACCAAAAGTGGAATAAATCTATAAGAGCAAAACTCGAGGCATTATTATTTAGAAGAATGAGGTACGAAAAGATTTCACTACAAGGTGTTAGGAACTAGGTCACCTCTAAATAAGGAACGCAAAAATACTAATTTGTTTCGTTAATTAAAACGATGGTTTTCAAATTGAGGGAAGAAAACTTTCATCAAATAAAAATACCTAATTAAGCTTTTCAATGTTTCATTAAAACGAAATAAGATGAATTTTGGAGAGGAAATTTGATTAAAAATTATATAAAAATTTCTCAACGGAGGTTTTTAATATTTAGCAAAAAAAAAATACTCCGTAAGTAAAGATTATACTGCTTTGTATAGGAGTTTTTTTTTCGTACCAACGTGTGACGTATAAAATTCTGAACCAAAGTGCCAAAAAGTCAAAGTTTCATTATTTAAAGGTACGTAATTAGAGCGGAGGAAAGAGGCGAAGTGAAATTTTGATCTTAAAATTTAATTAAAGCTCGATACATTGTGGAATAACATGGAAAAATTCACTTATTGAGCAGTACCATAAAGGCTTTACATGGTGGAGAGGGGTGGAGACTGATTTGTTCACGATCCACTTGTAGTTTCCATACCACCAAGAGGTATTATCTGGGCATCTCGTTGATCTTTTGTTTTCAGCACACTTTATCAACTATTAGGTCTATTTTTAGCTGAACTAGGGCTAAGGGGTATCTCCAAAGGCACATCTAGGAGTCTATACATACTTAAATTCAATCTAACGCCCCTATCTCTTATTCTTAAGGTTAAAAAGGAGACCCCCCACCTCCATATCTCTTCTTCTAATTGACGTGGAAAGCTAATTTTTTGATATGTTATACAACTTTGAATTCTCTACCGATTGATTCAAAAAGAAACAATTTTTGCAGTTTTTGACTTTCAGCATCCCCTCCTCCGAATTTAGACGTAACTGAATTTTCACCAAAGGCCATCCTCATTTAAATATATCTAATTCGACGCCAAACTCAGCCTATTGACCCAATTTGAGAGATTTTTCTCGAGCTGCGTAAATGATTTCAGTCGGGAAGGGAGGATAAAATGAAATGAAATAAAAATAAATGTCTAAAATCGCTAAAAATGGCCTCAGTGGTCTTCCAGGACCCCAGAACGGACTTTATTGATACTTCCCTTTCCCCTACCCCCATCCACTATAAATCGATAGACCATAATAACCTGGGTTTTATTAACAATGTGACATAGAAAATCTGGTTCAATACTGATCTGATCCAACCCCCTTCCTTCCATAAAAAACATCACATATCAAAATGATTAAGAATTTTTTTCCTACATTCATTTCAAGTTTGTGTTTTCTCCAGGTTATTCTGAACTGGTATGATGCTGATGAAACGTATTTTTGCGGCGAACCGAGTATGCAATTACATACAAGTATATTAACCTGAATGGTACTGGTCGAGTGACAACGTGATAATCATGATTGGCGAAATTTTTTTGGTACAAAAGAATTGCAGTAAGCATCATCTTTGAAAAGCTTCATTATGCAAATTGTCTACGTAAATTTTAAAACAATTATTAGAGAGAGATTGTTGCCTATAGCCAGATCTGTAGTAAAGGAAAGTATTGGGGAGAAGGTTGAGAGTTTCCCTCTCCAGTGAAAATGCAGCGAGTTATTCGGAAAATTTTCAAGCTGTTCGGAAAAATTTGAAGGAATGTTCTTGCTTCGCTCTGGCTACATTTTTTATCAGCATTTGAAGTAAGAGATTCCATTGAATCTCATTTTTCATAGAAGGCAAAAGAGTTGAAGTCTATCAGTACATTTTGGTCCTTTATAATTATTTCACCAGCTATGCAACACTGTAGAACATTCGATAGGCGGGCATGGGGGGATAGTATGCATGCATGCACGATCTCAGTGCAAAAATCTAAACCCATCCGAGAACAAGAAAGCTAGAACAGTCTCAAACTGGAAGTATTTCAGACATAACTCCCAAAATATGTCTGATTAGTTTCACACCAAAAAAAGGGCAGAAAATTTACTCTTATTTTAAGTTTAGACTGCTTTGGTTCGTGTTCTATGTGACCAAGTATGTAACTTTAAATTTTTGAAGTAAAGTCGTATTAGTGTAGAAATCAAACCTCTTCAATAGCGTCTGTCAGGGTTGCATAAATTGTAGGCGGCTAGAGAACTTTTACCTGGTTTCGAAATAACACCCAATGAACGAGATGAAAATTTGGGATCCTTGACTTGAGGCTTGGCTACCTCCCATCCCCTTCCTAATTAACTTCGTGATTTTAAAATTCACATAATTTTTAATCTGATTTTTTATGAAGAAAAATTTCTGTGATATGAATAACTGGGGTTTCCTGCTTTTTCACGTGAAAAAATGCAAAATATTCGATTTTCATCGTTTTCAGATATTATTATTCCCTAAAAAACCCACCCAAAAAAATAAAAACTTTTTTTGGTATCATATTCTTCGTTCATGAGAAAAATACATTCTTTATACAGTTTCTAAGAACATTTTTTTATTATAAATTAAAAAGACAAAAGAAAATTAGGAATTTCCACCAGATTTTGCAATTTTAAAGCAATGTGAGAGCATAAGCAGGTTTAAAGGGGCTCAGGATGTTGAATTAGCCCCCTTACATTCTTCTGTATATGCTGAATTTCATACAAATGATTAGAAATGTTCGGAAATCCGTTTAAATTTAGAGAAAATGTTTAAAACTGCCTTAAAAACTGATGGAAATATTAAAATTTTAGTAAAATTTAGAAATAATTTTTCCTTTGTAAATTCCACAAAATTGGTGCTGAAACTCTGAGAAATGCGCCTTTTTTTATTTAAAATCACATTTTAAAGAAAATTTTACCCTCTCTTCGCTCGGGTATTGATACATGGTGTCTATTTCCAATGTTAACAAAAAAATGAGCTGAGCTTCCGGCCTCCCCCCCCCCTCCTTTAAAGAAAAACACCTTTAGCGTGGTAAAATATGAACATTTTTCTCTAATTTTTTGCTTTTCAACGTTTGTGAATTTAGCCCCCCTCCCCTCAGACCAAACCATCAAACTCCATCGATGTGTGAGAGATTCAAGTATCAAGTTAAAGACTCCACTACTCCTTTCACTTTTAACTTTCGAAAAAGCCCTAAAATTAAAATGTACAAAATTTTGATTTTCCATCGATTAGGTGTATTTAATGGACTTTTTCGCAAATTTTTACTTTCTTATCACACAACCTTATGAAAACTCTGATTAAACAAGTTTTCGATAAGAAATTATCCAAAATATCATGGCTCGATTCCACCGCCAGATGGGTCAACCCTACTACCCAAAATTGACACTTCGGGTCGAGTCGAGGTGAATAGATGATGTATCCAAACACACGAAAAATGATCTAAATGTACTTTTAACCCTGTGAAATGGATTTAATATACACATATTCGTTTTTCCATTCTGCGAATGGCTGATCCCTTGGAAGATGATGCTAAAAAAAAAGTACAAATATTTACAAAAGTAATTTCTTTTACGCTACATTTTCTTGATAAGGAAAAAGAACGAAAGAAAGTACTCATAAGGAAGGATGCAAAATCAAAATACATTTTCATAACTAGCCATTATTTCGTACACGAAGCAAAAAAGAACTCGAGTCGATTATGATATTTGAAAATTTCTATACCTATCAAACCGTACAAAAATAAATAAAGAATACTGGCGTAATTTTGTTTTAAATCAAAGGAACGCGAAGAATATAACATTCTTGAAGAATTTGATTTGAATTTCAACATCGGAAAATTAATCTCTCCAAAAGAAACAATAAGTAATTCCGAAGTATTGTTTGGTGAAAATTTTTTTTTTACCCTCGTGCAAAAATTACACCGTTAAATATTATTTACCGATATAACGAGCGGTAGATCCAAGTGCATAACGCAGTAAATTGATATACCAAGTTTTCTACGAGTTAACCGCATCGTAAACACTGAAATCTAAAATTTAATAAAGCTTAATTAAAAACAAACCCGCTGGAAACATTACGTTTTTCTTTTTTTTTTAAGTGTCGAGAAAAACTTCACGAAAAAATATTTTCGCGCAGAGGTGGAAGATGATGTATGGCTTACCAAGAGTTCGCAAGATCATTTCCTCTTTTCAAATCATAATTTCATTTCGCCATGATTAATTCACACTTAAACGACAACGACACCCCGTCATCGTTATCATTTTAACGAGCAAGGTGCCTTTTCACAAATATATATATTTTTTTACGATAATGCGTTCGCGCGTATTTCTCTTTCTTTTTGAGCAATCTTTACCATTCTCCTTCCTTTTAAAACCACCCAGCAACGTTGCTTCGTCAAACGTATACTTTACTAGACATCGAATAAAACATCTTATACACCTATATCCATCGTATCGACGTTTTTTTTCTTCTCGCGTAAAAAATGCTGCTTTAATTATTTAGACCTTTGAAACGTGATGCTGATAGGTATATTCAGATATGAAATTTCAATGATAAGCCAGCCTCTGGGCGTTAATATTATGTAGATGAAATTTTTCATATTTCTTTTTGGAATGAATGTGCACGAGTAAAGAAATACCGTAATACCTCGTTTCTTATATTTCTTTCAAATGAATCGACGTTATTCAACGTTAATATTTGTCGAGTCTTCGTCACCTGCAAAACCGTACACTATTTTTAAAAATACTAACCGCACACAAAAAATATACCTATACCGACGATGTGATGTAAAATAAGCATTCGTTTCATCGATTTATACTTTTTTTTCCAAAAGGAAAGAAAAAATAAAACACCGAAATTTTCGCCGATTCGCACCCTATTTTAAATCTTTTTCGAATTAATTAACGCGGTATCCGATAATGAGAAGAACTTTAATTATTTCGAGGCATTTAAAAGAAATTAAATATCCATAATGGTTTCGTAACGAATTTTATCGACGTCATTTTGCGGTTAACGAAATAACTCAGAATTAGCCTCTTCGAATTCCCATTATTTTTCACTGACTTTTGTTTTAATTTCAAAGAAGTATTGGCTAAGAAATTCGAATTAACGGTGAATATTCGAGATTTTTACGTAACGATAAAACAGAAATATTATCGCTACAAAAAAGAACCTCTAGAAGGGGAAAGAGGTTGATCTTGAACTAAGAAAATTCATATTTAGATCCCTCGCGAAACTTACATGCCAAATGTAACACCCAACTCAATTTGGAAGATATACTTATAGGTATATGTAAGGGATAAACTTGAAAAATTGCAAAATACGTCAAGAAAATCGGCCTGCGAGAGAGTGCAAGGAGGTTGCAAATTCATAACCACCAAAAAGAAGATCTGGACCTTGTACTCAATCCACATGCTGAATTTCAACTCTTCAACTGAATTTGGAGGACAAATATGCGAGGGATAAACTCGATGTACAGGGAATATTTCAAATGTTCATTCCTAATTTCAGCCCCTTTGCTTAATTGAAGGGAGAAGGAGGTTTTAAGGTGAAATAAGGGAAAACTACGAACATATCCATTCTTACGGTTTTAGCCTGTTTCCACCTCCTTATCCAAATTTTAGACACGATTTAAATTTTCGGAATCAAGGGCATTCCTACTTGAATATACTTCATTTACCCTTCGATCTAAGTCAAATAACCAAATTTTAAAAATTTTGGTCGCTTTTAAACCGAGTAAATAATTTTAGTCACGGAAGGGAAATGAAAAATAAAAAAAACAGCATTATTAATGATTTTTAAGAATTTTTTTTCGTATTTTAGGTCAATTTTCTCCCATTTTCGTCAAATTTGTAGCCAACTTTTGATCATTTTCAACAACTTTTTTCATTCTTATATTCCAATTTTCATCCGATTTTCATAATTTTTTCCTACTTTTTGATCAATTTATTACATTTTTTATCAAATTTTTACAAAATATTTTATGATTTTCAACGATTTTTTCATGATTTAGGCCAATTTTTATCCATTTTTCAACAATTTTTTTTCTTAATTTCTGATAAATTATTCATTTTTATTGCATTTTTTTTTTCAATTTTGAACCAACTTTTGATGATTTTCAACAATTAGGCAAAGTTTCACCCTAGTTTCCAGCCATTTTTTATCAAATTTTTGCACAAATTTCGATGATTTTACTCATATTTTAGGTCAATTTTCATGCAATTTTCAACGCTTTTCTGTGATTTTTGAGAAACTGTTGGGCACTTTTTATCAATTTTTATTAAATTTTCGATGATTTTTCAGCAAATTATTTCACAATTTAGATCAATTTTTCACACATTTCACAAATTTTTGTTAAATTTTTAGCCAATTTTTGTTGATTTTCAATGATTTTTTCATGATTTAGGTTCAACATTCTTTCGCGATTTCTGATCAATTTTTCGTACATTTTACCTATTTTTATTAATTTTTTTTTCAATTTTTTGAAACATTTCAGTCAATTTTGATAAACTTTTACCAATTTTTCATGATTTTCAACGATTTTTTTATGATTTAGGTGCATTTTTATGCATTTTTTACCATTCTTTTGTAATTTCCATTTTACTCATTTTTATCTAATTTTTACACCATTCTATATGATTTTCAACAATTTTTTTCATAACTAAGACCAATTTTTCCAATTTTCATTTACTTTTCAACGGTTTTTCATGATTTTTCATTAATTTTCAGAACTTTTTACCAACTTTCATCAAATTTTCACCTTATTTTTTGACTATTTTCCACGATTTTTTCAAAATTCACTTCAATGTTCGCCCATTTTTTAACACTTCTTCACGATTTTTGATCAATTTTCGGCACTTTTTACACATTTTCGACAAATTTTTACACAATTTTTGATGATTTTTTTTCATGATTTTTAGTCAATTTGCACCCAATTTTCAATATTTTCCCGTGAATTTTAACGAATATTTCGCGTTTTTTACCCAGGTTAATTTTCATCTATTTTTAAGGATTTTTTTAATGATTTTTGATTAATTTTCTGCGCTTTTTACATATTTTGTTCAAGTTTTAATTCAATTTTCATCCAATTTTCAACATTTTTCATGATTTTTTATCAATTTTTCGCATATTTTAGCCATTTTGGTTAAATTTTTATCCAATTTTCTATGATTTTCGATAATTTATGTTCATCCACACCCCTTTGCCTTTCGGAGTTGTGGCTATTTTATTGCATCATTTTCAATAATTTTAAAATTCAACGACCGATTGAAAAATATTTGCGCGCTGAGTACCCGCATTTGCTACAGAACACGGAGAATCGTCTATCCCGAAGCACGAGTACTACGCGACAAACCTTAGTTATTCTCGGGAAACTTGTTTAGTCCGACAACGCTGTTCGATACCCGGGAACTGTGGCGAGGCACGCCAACAACACGGTAAATGAGTTCGATCGGTGGCCGAAAGGTGCCGTTCGATCATCGATCGAGATATAATTACGCGATTTTTCACATTGTAAATGTATTTAATTGTACAGGTCCTATTGATTCGCATTTTTGGACAAGTAGTGACCATAATGAGCACTGTTCAATGTTCAAACGATGTCATTCGACAACCGTTCGAATTATAACGGTCTACCCGAATTCGTATTTAGTGGTTCAAAATACACCGATAAATATCATTTTCGCAATTATTTTACAAAAAGTCTCAAAAATTCAGTTTTTTCTCACTTTTTTCATTGGTTTTTTAACTTTTTTATGATAAAAAAAATGAATTTCGAAAATTTAAGTGAAACTATACTATTAAGAAAATGGTGTTTATTGAGGAATTTTCACTCGTTAAACACGAATCCGACGTTAGTTTCTTCATTTGGTATTTTTTTTCCACAATAAAACACTACAAATTCGAAAAATCTGCTAAAATTAAACATTTCTGTACGGTTTTTTGAGATTTTCGACCCTCGCGCAACCGAGTTCGCCAAAAATGAATACGTTAGGTAGATCTACGTTAAAAAACACGTTTTTGGGATATTTTTTAAATATGGTCGAACTTCGCTATCAGGTTTTTTTTCACAGTTGAAAATTGCAAATGACCAAAACCACAAGAAGGAGTACACCAAAATTGATGAAAAAATTATGGTAAATACACCTCCACAAGATGTAACTTTGTGTCAAAGAACAGAAAATTTTATTCACTTCCGTTGAATTAAAAAAATTATTGCAAATGATGCAATAAAATGGCCATAACTCCGAAAGGGAGGTGAGGTGGAAAGGGTGGATCAAAATTTTTTCCAGAATTTTTTCACATCAAGGTACGCCATCTGGGGGCATTAGATCGAAAATCAGGTCTGGAACCAAAATCATCTCTTACCCGGCTATACATTCTTCTAAGAAGAATATTAAAAAATAATTTTACTCGGATCTCCCTATCGGTAGGTACCTACCAGCTAAAAATGTCACTTTAAAATCATAATAATGAAAATTAAATTAAAAAAATATTGCTTCGTTTTGTTACCTACATTCAATCGAACTGAATCAATGCTTATTTTAAAACTCGACTTATGCATTCGTAAATCAGATTTTATTCATTTAAAATATATCAACATTTTCAGTACCTAATACGCTAAACAGTGGCCATTAAAAATCCATCAAAATACCTGCTGCGTAATTCCATGGCCAGCCAATGACAATACGATTAGTCGACAAAAATGGCACAACGGTCTCACATTCAAAGCCTCCATCCACGTCTCGTGCTTGGCTCCGGTTATCGAATACATCGTTAAATAAACATCAATCAGCAAATGTATAAATGTTAAGCACAATCCGGCGAAAATTTGTAAACGATATGTACGAACGACTAGCTCGAGCAGATCAATGACCTTCCAGTAGATAGAAAAAACAGCTTTGAGTTTCATACGTAGGCCTGCTGCGTGCAAAATATTACAAATTACCAACAATAAAAGGAAGAAGAAATTAACATCGATGTGTGTAACGATTACCACAAGGCACAAATACGAATCGGGGGTTTCTCTCAAATAAATGTTGCATATTGCATCCAGCGTAGCTAAAAACCCACAGCTATATCGTCAAGTGTGAGAATGAAATGTGAAAATTTTAAGAGTGTATACGAATTACGAATACGAACACAAACGAATACCGTTCGAGATAACAATTCAAAAGCTTTCAAAAAGCGATTCTGCCGCTGACGTTAATTGATTAACTCTTTTGTTTACCGTAAAATTTCATAATTTTTAATTACATTTTGAGGTCGAAAACCTTGACAATATATAGCTATTTTTCAGCTTCGGTATCACGTTTGTGCGTTGAATTGCCTTACGTCGGGACGCGATAGTTGCCCTGTATGACGAGTAAACAGTGGAAAAAATACAAACCGTAGATATAGCCGAATCCACTTACTCGGGGACGAGATAACCTCTTCAGTATTGTAATCGGTCGCTGAATCTTTACTGCTGACACTGATTGAACGTTTCAACGTATCATTTAGCAGATGAAACCTTTTTTCGAGCATTTTGCACAAACTATAAAACTGTATCTCTATCGTAAAGATTACCATTATCGTCATATCCTGAAGCCAATCACATACAGCAAAAGTGTTTCCTTTAATTGGCAATAAATGAACGACGTCGCGTCCAGACCGATATTATATGTACCTATGTATAGTAACCACTTTGCCCGCTTATTATTGGCCACATGTATTACATAGGTGTATAGCCGACGCGGGGAAGCGGTAAAAATTAAATTAAAAGACATATGTCGCATCACCGAAAATGCCACATTTCTCACCCACATTAAGGGCTTTCTTTTATTGAATTTTCCGCTGGAAGTGCGTTATTATTACGTTTCGTTTATAGAATGAAATATTTAAGCGAGATGTTGCGTTCGGTTCGACCTTCGCTCGCCACCACGTTTGTGTATTAGTATAACGTAGGTAGGTAGGTAGGTAGGTATAGGTACATAGCGAAAACAATGTGGTAAATGTGAACATAAGCTTACATTAGTCTTCTAACCGCATCACTAAAATTTAATCGAAATTTTTCCACATAAAATTTCACCACCAACCACAATAGCGAAGTTTCTCAGCATATTGGTGTTTCACCCCCACAACAAATAACGCAGTCAATCATTTTCTTCAAAAGCGACTCGTTCTTCAACATAGAGAAATGTAAGAAACAGACGTATAAATAAGGTTGCTTTGTGTCGATGAAGAATTTGTAATAATTACATCCGAAAGAAATGAAGAAAACGAACAAAAGGAATAAAACCCACGATAGAAGATGGTGTGATTAACGCTAGAGTTCTCATTACATTGGAAAAGTTTTATCTGCCGGCTTGATCAAGAGAAAACAATCCATCAGCATCTTATATGTGATTTCATTATTTAATCCACAAAAGATATAAAATCCATTAAAAAATTTGTACCTACAGAATGATAAGCAGGAGTAATTTGGTCAACCCTTCTACTACCTTGCTCTCCATATCGTATTAATCCTTCCAAATATTGATGAAATGATGTGAACTAGTTAAATTCATAATCGTACAACCATTTTAAAGTCAATAATTCAAGCTCTAGAAAAGTTTCTATTTTCATTTATAAACAAAGCGTCGCCGTCGTGATTTCCTTAAAATATAATTACCTATATGATTCCTCGAGATGTTTTTTTCCTAATCAGTTGTGACGTTAGGGGGAGGGATTGTGCAATGGGGTTGAAAAATCGATACCACCAAAAAGCGCGTCTAGAACCTAAGTTAAACTTACATACCAAATTTCAACTTTCTAGCCACATTGAAGTAGGAGGGGGGGTGAGATATATCAAAATAACTTTTTTGAGGTTGTGAGGGGGTGCAATAGGTCTGAAAAGTGGAAACCTCTCAAAAAGCACATTAAAACTACTACCAAATGTGCATACCAAATTTCAACTAGCTAGCTCAATTAGAAAGGAGAAACAGCTTTATTTCAAAGTCAAAAAGGGGGAAAACATTCATAGCTCCCTTCCAAGTTGACTCAGGAGGCTGATTTTTGAATATGTTATACAACTTTGGATTGTCTATCGATTGACTGAAAAAAGAACAAATTTTGCGATTTTAACCCTTCAGCGTTCCTTCCACCAAACTTAAACATAGATGAATTTTGATTCGTGGTCGTCTCCATCACAAAATATCCAAATCTACTGCTAGTCGAAGTCGATTTCCCAATTTTGATCGATTTTGGTTGATATCGAGCTGAGAAAAAATGATTTTTAATTTCGGAAAAAAAATTGTAACGAAATTAAAAATAAGTATCTGACATGGCTAAAAATGGTCGTAATGGTCTTCTAGGACCCCAAAACGGATTTTGTTGATATTCTCCGCCCCCTCATTTGCCGTAGACCGACAGGATTTATAACCCTTACTGAATCTACATCTCCTAGCTCAATTTGGAGGGGAGTTATGCGAATCACTGAATCAAAAATCACATTTAGAGCCTCTACTTGATGTACGTGCTGGCAAATTTTAACCCCCTACTTTAATTTGGTGAGGTGATAATGTAAGAACCATAATTTTTTCGTACCCAAAAAAGAAAGGGGAAAGCCCCTTATTTCTACCCTCCCAACTGATGTAGGAGGTTGATTTTTGGATACGATATTCAACTTTTGATTTTCTATCTATTGGTTAAAAAAATAAGAAAGTTTGGCAATTTTAGCCTCTCAGAACTCCCTCCTCCAAATTAGGGCATAACTGAATATTGACTCAAGTTTATCGTCACTCAAAAATATCAAACTTATCGCTAAATGAAGCCCATTGACCAAATTTGACTAGTTTTGGTCGCTATCAAGATATCTAAGTAAATGATTTATATTTTTGGTAAAAAAGAAATAAATATCGAACATGGCCAAAAATAGTCAATGGTCTTCTAAGACCCCAATCACATCGAATAAGACACTTTTTATGATCATTTTAATCAATTTACAAAATACTGAGTGTTCCGCATTCAACTCGACAGCCTTACACCACAGATACATCAACACATAAAACATAAAAGTAGAATAGTTGGTCTATTCCAAAAAATTAAGGGGTTTAAGATAAACTATTTTGGCGGCCATCTTACTCAACTCTTAAAAATACAATTTTCACTCTTCATTTCCCAAGCAACAAACTATTTGAAGGCAAATAACAAGTCCAGATGCCCAAAAGCTACGCAGCTCAACTTGGAGGGGAGTTATGCGAGGAACGAACTCAAAAAATAGGAAAAAACAAACAAAAAACCCACTTTTTTGGAGCTAAAAGGAAATGCAATGGGGCTAGAAAGTCGGAACCCCCAAAAGGCACATCCAATGTCAACTTCCTAGCTCAATTTGGTAGGGAAATAGGGGAGGGACAGTCCATTTTTCAAGGTCAAAAAGGGGAAAACACTCATAGCTCCCCTCCTAATTGACTTAGAGGTTGATTTTTGGATATGTTGTACAACTTTTGATTCTCTATCAATTGACTTAAAAAAAGGGAAATTTTTGCGTTTTATACCTCTCAGCAGCCCCTCTCCCAAATTAGGGCAAAACTGAATTTTCGCCCAAGTTTATCCTCATTAATATGTATCTAATCCGCCACCAACCTGAGCCTATTGACCGAATTGGTGCAATTTTGGTCGGTATCGAGCCGAGTAAATGATTTCAATGTTCGGGGGGAAAAAAATTAAATAAAAATAAATATTTGACATGACTAAAAATTGTCTTAATGGTTTTCTAAGACCCCAAAACGGATTTTGTTAATATTCCGCCCTCATCCACCGTTGGTCGATAGACTGTAGTAAGCTGGTTTTCATCAACAACTTGACATGGAAAATCAGGCTAAAAACTAAAAATCAAAGATTCAGGTAAAATCATCACATAAAATATATAGAATTGTAAATGGATACAATCCGACTTGTAAAGTACATATGAATTTTGAGAAGGGAGGGGGGGGGGTCAGTTTTTTATTCTGAAATTTTCGTTTCTTAAAAATCACAAAGAAACTTTATTAGATCAACTGAATCCAGCAGAAATTTTAATTTTTAATTTTCCTGAGCAAAATCGAGATTTTCAATTTTGCACAAGAATAAATTAAATAATTTGCTACCAGGTAAATATATCTCTACTCGCATAATTCTAAACAAATCTTCAATTTTTGGATTAATCAATGATTTTAAATAACCTATGCGAGTACTTAATTTAGTATGATTAAAAATACAGTTTCAAGCAATCTTTTGTAATAATCATGACAAAATCTTGAATTTTCATTTCAAAGAAATCAAACAAAAAAAAACGAAGACGAACGATCCTTCGATGCGAGCAATTAATTACGTGCACAATAACCAATAAAAAATAGGTAAAATCGTAAACACTTGGACGTCAAAATCAGACGAAAAAAAAAGAAAAAAAGAAACCACTTTTAAAATAGATAAGCACCAACCACGTTGAAAAAAGAAAGAAAAAAAAATAGGTATTCTGAATACAAAATGAACTTCTCCAGCACGTAATAACTTGAAATCATTACCATAACAAATGGTAATTTTTTTCCACCACTTATCGTGCTTTTTTTTTTCTTTGTGCATCGGTCTGGTACAGTCAACTTTATCACAATAAAAATAAAAAATTAAGTAAACTCGAGCGGGTAAAAAATAATAAACGGTAAAATAACAACTTTTGTATTATAAACTTGATAGATCACGTATGAAAGATAAACTAAAGAAAAAAAAAAAAAAACGAAAAAAATTATTCGCATAATTAAAATAAATTTCTTCGAAGCCAAGTCGCATAATTTGGTTTCTCACTCGATATCGTGGTGTTGGAAAATTTTCGCGCCGCACAGTTGTTTCGCATCAATTTTGAAAAACACGCGTGCGTTGCGCGTGACGTTTTAATTAAAAATTTGTTAGGTTGCGTTGGCGCGGGCAAAGAGGTTTTCATCGTCGTAAAAACAATATAAATTGAAAAAACTTACATTTATAAGAATTAATATCTTGTTCGTGATACTTTCCGATGTGCTGTACTCCATACAAAAAAATATAATTAATACTAATAACACGCTGCATGTGCACGTTACCAAACAAACTCTCGATTCTTTATTTTTAATAAAACACGCTTTACTATCATCTGCAAATAAGAAAATAGAAAAATGTGCTCAACGATCGAAATTCTTATTTAACGTTGAATTTCTCTTATCGATGATTTATATTAAGTACATGAAATGTATCTATATATGTACTATTGAGTAAGTTATATATCTTTAGCCATCTTAAGATATAGGTATCGCATATATCTACTTTGTACTCGTACATCGAGTTACAGCTTTGAAATTCGTTAAGTAAAGTATACGTGCGAATAAAGCGTATTGTATTTTTAATGATAAAAAATTTCCATCGCGAATAGATAATTTCGCGCGATAGTAACACTTTTGTCAAATTACTACCCGATTTTATGGGTTTTACAGTATGAACGTACTCGACGAGTTTCGGAGCTTGATTTATGGAAAAGGTAATTTGCCGGTTTATGTTTCTCATTTTTAGAAGCGTCTGTTTTATATTCCGAGCCATGTAGTCGTATTAATTTTAATTTGTATCTAACGAAAACTCGCAGAAAATTTTTCTCCATCCCAAGTACCTCCATCTACCATCTTCGATAAAATTTTCATTTAAAATGAAACTATATACGTAGAATTAGGGTGCCAGCGAAATTTTGAGTTTCGATTTTTTTCTGTGCCATCCCCTAAAAATGTTCCTTTGGGCTTCAAAAAGACCCCCAAAAAATTTCTCGAAAACATAATTTTAACCCTTAGCTAAGTTTCACATAGTTATAAATACTCACCTAGCCTGTTTACAGTGCAAAAAAAAACTTAAACTTTTTCAAATCTCAATTTATCTAAAATGGTGCTTTGATCTTCGAATAGGCCTCTAAATTTCCCAGACTTAAAAAAATAATTATAATTCGTAAATAGGTACTTGAAGTTGAAGTGATTGATGAGCCTGGCGTATTTCAGAAAAAAAAAGAGATCTGTCCAAATATTATGATTTAATTAATTCATATCATTCTGATACTTATAAATATCCTTAAAATGAATATGTAAAGTCTTATAGTCCCAACCTCCCTCTCCCTCATGTCACTAGAGGTATGTAATTCATGATACTAGAACCATAAATTATTTAAAAAATCTTTACCAACAAATGTGAACAAACTGTATAGAATTAGATACCGCTCTGCTTATCTAAATTTTTAAAATACGATACACGTATTATTACCAATACCATACATCGCATTGCATAGTGGGATGAAAAAAACAGCTGGTCAAAATTCCAAAAGCTCGTTTTCTTGAGGTTTTTGAAGGTGCTAAATCCATTTGAACCCGAATACCCATAGGCACCTCAAAGGGCGTGGGTAAAAACTCACGTGTTATTTTTTTTCGAGTGGAATATCGAAATCTTTAGTATTTGACCTATTGATTTCAAATTTGCTACCTATTTGACTCATAACCTCAAACAAAACCCATGAAAATGGGTTAAAACTGAAAATTATCATTTTTTTTAAGTGGGATGTCAAAAATATGTATTATTCGACCTTGTAATTTCAAATTCGAAGGTAGTTTGGCTCACATTGTGAAGGTGGTTGCGTAACAGCAGAGGAAAGCTTTGAATTTTCAAAATTCACCTCAGAAGAATTAATGAATGTGTTTTTGACTTGCTGATTGTTGTATCTGGTGCGATGAGAATCTCAAGACAGAAGATATGATTTTGTGTTTAAATGTGTTTTTGGATGAATAATCGACGTACTTTTGCACACTCAACTTTCAATATGTATGAAGCCCCATGGAGAAAAAATATAGTACTTAGTACTACGAAGCACTTACTTTTTTGGACAAGTACTACTATTCTCAATGATTCTCAAGTACTTGATTGATAAGAAAATTAAAATAAATAACTAGCCAATAAGTTCTAAATTCAAGATTCCCATTTAAAAAAAAAATAAATAAATAATCGCTTAATACCAAAACTCCGATATTATTATTTTTTTTTTTTAGGGGAATGGTATTTTCCATTTCTAATTCCACTATCACAACAATGTTATGTATATTTTTAATTTCAGTATCGATATTTCAAGTCAATACGAGTGACGCGACGCGATGTCATTATCATTTTATTAAATCCGTTTAGAAAATTTAAATCAACGTGGATTGAATTGTCAATATTCATTTTTTTCAATTCTGTACAGCTCTTCGCATTATATACTTACGCATTTTGCATTATACAGTAACAAATGTGGTAAGATACGAGTTTATTTCAGATATTCCGTATTCTAAAACCCATACTTAATCTATACATTCCCACAAACACGAATCAAATGAATTAAACTAAAATATAGAAAGTGGTACAGAGCAATTTACAGGATAATACTTCCAAAAGCCACACTTAGGTATTAAGATATTAGAGCAGTAAATATAAGCACTTGTATAGTGACTCTTCTAAAGGGAAACGGAGACTAGAGAGCCAACCAATTTTCTTTAGGATCAGCAGTAAAAAAAATAAAAAAATAACAGAATTAGATGAATTGAGAAAATTTTTCGCTAATCAGTGGTAAGGATACGGAAAGGCAATGAGGCTAAGACGTCGACCACTTCAAAAAGCACATTTAGATCCTACCTGCCAAATTTCAACCTCCTAAACTGAAGAAATTAAAAAAAAAAACAATCAAAAAGCAATATTTCCGGGACTGTGAAGGAATGCAATGAGGTGGCAAAGTCCACTCACCCCCCCCCCCCCGACACATCTACCATCATATACAAAATTTCAACTTTCTAGCCCAATTTGGAGGGGAATAATACGAGTATTTTCGAAACTGCGAGGGTGTGCAATGATGGTGAAAAATCGAGACCCCGCCCCCTAAAGACACATCTAAGTACATATCAAATTTAAACTTCTTAGGTCAATTTGAAGGGGAGATAGGGGAGGAACAGCCCTTTTTTAAGGTCAAAAAAAAAGAAAAAATACTCATATCTCCCCTCCTAATTGGCCCAGAAGGCTGATTTTTGGATATGTCATACAACTTTGGATCGTCTATTGATTGGCTTAAAAACGAATCATTTGTACTGGTTTGACCTTCTTCACCTCCTCCCTCCAAATTTGAGCATAACAGAATTTTGATCCAAAGTCATACCTACTCAAATATATCTAATCTGCCCTTAAACTGAGTTTATTGACCCAATTGGAGCGATTTTGGTCTGTATCAGGCAAATTAAATGATTTTATTGTTTTTCCAAAAAAAAAATAATAATAAAATCAAAATAAATATCTGACATAGCCAAAAGCGGTTATAATGGTCTTCTAGGAACTATAAACTGCATTTTCAGGCCTGTGAGGAGGTGCAATGAGAATGAAAAGTCGAAATCTCTCAAAAGTCATGTCTAGGATCTATACTAAATGTACATACAAAATTTCATCTTTTTAGCTCAATTGGGGAGGAGGGAGTTATACGAGGAAGAATAAACTTGAAAAATAAGAAAAACTGACCAAAAAAAATGTTTCCAAAACTGTGGAGAGGTAGAATGAAAATAAAAGGTCGAAATCTCCCGAAAGGCACATCTAGGATCTATACTAAATCTATATATCAAGTTTCAACTTCCTAGCTCAATTGAGAAGGGATGTTTTCTTGTTCAAAAATACTTTTTTTCAACTATAAATCTTTAGGAAGTGCTCCATTAATCAAGCTATTAATTATAAGCCATTGATAAGAAATGAAAAATTTACCTCTCCGTCCCCCTCTCTTATCCAACTCCAACAATTGGGTTACAGGTAAGTTGTTCATATTGGTTTCGTTTTCACCTAAAAGAACCTTCAAAATACGAATATGAACTTAGCTTTAGTGTTGGACTCCCTACAGGTCCTACCCAACAATTGATGAATCTATTAATTGTCAACCATTGGTAAGAGGTGAAAAGCTTACTGATCAACATATAAACTCACCTATATCATCAACCTATCTGTAACCAAAAATTAGGGAGGAGGGGATGCTATTTTGAGGCGCTTGGGGCTCAATAAATTTTTTACGTCTTGTCCACGTTTTTCTATTGATCCAAGTAACAAGTACACCAAGTATTGAATTTATTCCCAGTTTTTTCAAATTTTCACTATGGCACACCCTCGTAAAAATTTAGAAAAAAAGTGATTTGGGGTTTAATATAGATCTGAAAAACATGATTTTTAAATTTTACGAAATCGTTATCTATACTAAAAAAAATAAAGAAAGTTGGAAATGGTGATTGAGGGTATAAATTATGTTGGTGGGGGGGGGGTGTTGATTTTTTCTAGGATGCATGTCATTAGTGTCTACAATATACCAAAAAATTTCAGAAATCTATTCATTAACGACTTCAAAAAAAAATTAATATATGTTTTTCAATTTAAGTCACCCCCTTCCAGAACGGTTGGGGTTGAAAGTCCAAAACTTCGGTTAAGGATGTTTCATGATGGTACCCACCTACTACCAAAGTATGCTAATCGGTCAACGGCCTTTGAGAAGGAATCTGATTTTTTTAAAGGTATTAAAGAGATAAAGCCACCATACTTACCGTACTAATTGACTTAGGGAGGAAGGGGGGCTCAACTTTTAAATACGATGTTCAACTTTTGATTTTCTATTGATTGTCTTAAAAACTATCAATTTTTACGATTTTCCTACCTCAGCACCCCCACGATTATTAAGACGAAGAAAAAAAAACAAAAATGTACCAAAAACTTCTACCATAATACCCTTTAACCCAATTAATGAATCTTACAAAAATTTTCCCTTTGAAAAATGATTCGCTCGGTAAGAAAACATTTCTGTTCTTTTCAAATTAAAATTAATTCATCGGCTATTATCGATATTCTAAAGCGGATTCTACATTTAATGTAGATTTCCGCTCCTCGAAACTATTTCTATTTATTAATTTATCAAAATCCAACGAATGAAATCAAAAAAGGTCACAGCATTCGCGGCAATTGTTTTAATTAGGTAGGCTACCGGCAATGAATATAAAATTACAACAACGCGAACACTCTATCAGAGGCGTTAAAATGTACATTCATTCTATTTATATTTCAAAGAAGAATTCGCTTTTGCAGAGAAACAAAAAAACCCCCATCGCGGCGATGTTTATTTATAATACGCGTTAAAAGTTTCATGAATTATAGCGCATTTTAGCGAATGAAAATAATTCGATAACAACGTAACGGCTCCGGAAATATACATCGATTTCAGTCACGTTTAACTCTTTTACAGCAGCCTTGTTATCGGAAGTTATTTTATATAAAACCTATCGTTATTGTTTCTTCTACTACACCTATTACGTATTTCGACACTTTCGAGTAAATGTAATCCCCTGATCGAGGAAAAATTTCCTCAATCGTTAATTTATAAAACAGCCTATAGAGAAATTTATTATAGTTTTATAGGCATTTTCTTCATTGTACCAACTGCCAAGAAACCTTACACTATACACAGGCGATAATCTATACCTTCAAATGAGATTTAATAAGTTTTTATAATGCAATTGTTTTGACGTTATCAAACCCAAACAAAAAAATATATAGGCCAAGTTGATTATTTACATTGTTCGTGGCGTAGCTGTCATCATTTATTTTAATGACCCCTATCGTGGTGTTTTATAAACTCGATGCTTATGTAGAGAAAGGCTACCAGGGGAGGAGGGGGGAGTGTATAGTATAGATGCGTACGCTACCCAAGGGTAAACTTTCATACAGTGTAGTGCAAGACATAGTAAATATATACTAGTTTTTGCTTTCTCTTGTATCGTCAATTTTCATTCTTCTTTACTTTTCAGCATTTCACTCGGCGATAATTTAAACGATAGTAAATTTCCAAGGAAAAAAAATCAAATTTTCTGCTCGTAAATTTTTCTGCCTACTTTGGCGAAATTTCTTTTATTACGATACACGAGAGAGAGGGGAGATATCAACAAAATCCGCTTTGAGAACTTGAAAGACTATTAATATAATTTTTAGCCACGTCACGTATTTAAATTATTTTTATTTTTTAATTCCCCTTTCTTCGAAACTGACAACCATTTACTCAGCTCGATACGGACCAAAATCGATAAAATGCGGAAAATAGGCTTAAACTAGTGGAGGGGGATTTGATATTCTGGAGTAGGGTTGACCTACGATCAAAATTCAGTTATTCCCAAATTTGGGGAAGGGGATGCTGAGGGGTTAAAACCGCAAAAATTGCTTCTTCTTTAGCCAATCGATAGAGAATCCAATATACCTAAAAATCAGCCATCTAAGTCAATTCGGAAAAGAAATATTAGGGTTTTACCCCCTTTGGACTCCTAATAATGGCTATTCCTTCACTATCACCCCCTCCAAATTTATGAAGAAGTTTAAATTTGGTATGTAGACTTAGTAACAGCCATACTCGTATATGTGATTTTTGGCAGTTTCGACTTTTCAAACCCAATACTACCCCTTACAGCCCCGAAATGTGGATTTTTTGGTGAATTTTCCTATGTTTAAGGTTTGTTCTTCGCACATCTCCCCCTCCCCCAATTGGGCAAGAACTTGAAATTTGGTATATAGATTAAGTATAGATCTTTAACGTGACTTTTAGATGTCTTGACTTTTCAGCCTCATTATACCCCCCCCTCCCCAAAATGTAGTTTTTTGGTCAATTTTTATTATTTTTTGAGTTTGGTCCTCACATAACTCTCATCCAACTAGAACTAGGGGGTTGAAATTTGGTATGCAGATTAAGTACAGGTCTTAGATTTGTTTTTTTTGGGGTTTTAGCTGTTCAAACCAATATCTACCAGTACCCTTTGCCACTGTTCAAGAAAAAACATCCCAGAGCACTCCTTTTTTTTTTTAAATTCTTGATTGGGCAATTCGAATATTTTCTTAATTCATGAAAATCAGGCCTAATTTCAATTTGCATAACTACCTCAAAATTGGGCAGTTTTCAAAAATTTTGAAAAAATTTTTCAAAAGTGGATATACATAATAATAATATGTATTATACACAAATTTATCATTGTTGGCAAATTTTCACCTTTTATCCAACCATAAAGTTAAGTAGGTTCCTGGATGGGCCAAATTTAGCTTTTTTTGGAAATCAGCAGTCAATTTTTACGTTTTTTCACGATGTTCTGAAGAACAACGAACGAATTTTTTTTTGAGAACCATCTCTTAAAATTGATCAGTTAAAAATTGAAAAAAAAATTTCTGAAAAAAATTCTGGAACATGTTTCATGCATTTTATGTGTAGTTTCTCAAAAGCAGTTTTTCATTTTTTTGAACTATTTTTACTGTATTTTTGAGTGCTGGAATATCTACTGAGAACCCCTAAAAATTTACAAACGAAGAAAATCGACCTTAAATGAACAAAGCTACGTACACTCAGCCCATTTCTTTAAAAAATTACTAAAAAAAATTTTTCACAATGGAAAAAAATTCTTGAAAAAAAATGAAAAAACCATTCTTTGTACCTCTGAAAAATCATAAATGAGAGATGAAATAGAAATATTACATTTAATCATCTAAAATTGATGTTCTACATCTGTTTCAGGAGACGGTTCCTTGGTAGAAAATTTTCTTCGTAGTTTCTTAGAAAATGTGAAAGAACTTAGTGTCAATTTTTAAAAAACTTCAAGAAAATGGGAAATGGTGAAAATTTTCCAAAAATGGTAGTTTTCAGTGTAAATATAAATAGTAATTCCATTTTTTTTTTAAATTGAAAAAATATTTTTCAGTTTTACAAATTGAAAAAAAAAGAAGCGATTCTTTTTCAGCTTGATTTTGGTGATCGCTTTGCGATGCTTTTTTCCTAATCAGCATCGAGGATAGGAAAGGTTCAATGGGACTAAAAAGTCAAAACCTCCAAAAGGCACATCTAGGACCCCCGACTAAATGTACATACCTAATTTCAAGTTCCTATCACAATTTGAATAGGAGTTATGCGGGGAACAAATTTAAAAAATAAGAAATCACGACCAAATAACCACATATTTGGGACTGTGAGGAGGTGTAATGTGGCTGAAAAGTCGATACCCCCAAAAATGTACGTAACAAATTTCAGCTTCCTTATCTTACATCTAACGATCCTCAAGAAGTACTAGCCCATAGCTCAAAAAATTCACAATAGATTACCTTTTGTTACCAAAACTGGACCAAAACCTCTTATTTAAACAACTATCCCTTTAATAGGCTTCAGGCCTCCGTTGCAGACCATTGTCGTTAAGAAAGAAAGAAAAAAAGAAAGGATTATGAAGTCCAAAAAAAAAGAAATAACTGATTCAAATATCTTCGAAAATTCAGTTTTTTATGATTAAAAACATAATTTTTTTAAAAATTTCACCCCTCACTTCGCTCAAGTATAATTATATATTTTTGTCGAGCATATTGAATTTCAGAATTTTTAGATGTCGAAAATTTGGATACAGCTTTCAATTGGCCCATTAAAATAGTGACACAACACTTGAACAATCCTGCGCAGGGCCTGTGTGTGGTAATTTACTCTACACCAGAAGTTGGGAAAAAGAGAAGAAAAATTCGAAAAAGTAAATAAATTACAATATTTTCAATACATAAAGCTCCACGCTGAAATTAAAATCATGTCAAAAATATATCCTCAAATTAACGCTGTTTAAAATTGTTAAACGAAAACGAGAAGAAAATAAGCCATAGTTAATAGACTTTGTTAAAAATCATCTGGTATTTCATACTTCAACGAACCAATAATGAGAAAAGGCTAAAAATAGGAAGGAAAAAACGAGCATAAATGAAACTAATTTTTCCATGCAATATTAGTTCGTCTGTACTAATCGTAGACCAAGTACTTGATATGTTTTCAACATTTGAAAGCCTAAAATCAAACAAAATTTCTACCAATGGTAAGCTTAGTGATAAACTTCACCATATTGTCAGATGTAAAATATTGATGCCATAAATTACAGACTTGTAATTTCACAACATTGCAAAATGTCAGATATTTCAAAGAGGCGTCCAATTGCGTAGTGAACTTTCTGTTTACACACTACTTAGCCGAAAGACTCACGTCATTATGAGCAGACTAGATACCTACCATCTGTGGTGTAATAGGAAGAAGCTAATTCAAACGCAACAGGATGTTTCAACGCGACGAATTAATTGAGCTTCGGCGAAATCGAACGCGATGTTTTTAAAATTAAAAATAATTCCGAAGGGTAAATATAGGTTTAAAAGAACTCGCGTTGTCATCATCGAGAAATCGGGTAAACAAGCCAAAACGAAGACAAACAAAGGTAGCAGAGAAGAAGCTTGTAAACAAACACAGCCAGTATTTTGCAATACAACGTGACCTATCGATTAACCGTAGATAGCTTTTTTTTTTTTTACGAGCTATAAATTTGTCAGCTGAAATTTAAGATTATTTTTCAATAAAAAAAATATATATAAATAAATAAATACGGGTACCTTAATGTATAGAAAGTTAAACGATGGATGGAGAATTCTACTCGCCTCTCAAACTGCCATTTTCCATCGAGCTAATTCGTAATGAGCTGTTTGAAAATTCATTCCAATGATACTTGGCGAGCTATTACACCCTGCTTGTAATGCCATCGGCATCATTATAAACTCCATCACCGAACATGAAGCTTTTTGACGGTCTGGTGCGGAGTGATGGTGAAGAAGAGTGGTGGGGAGGGGGAGAATAGAAAAAAAACGCCATTTCAGCGTTACCGTAGCTGTATTGAACACAACGACGCGGCAAAACTAACGCAAATTGGAGTCAAGTACTTGGCACAAAAGAGAAAGCACGATGGATGGGGAGAAAAGGAGCATCATTCGAAGCACTTTGTACACGGAAGCATTACGCGTGGCATGCTTCAAGGCGCTATAATGCGAATAAAGACAGCGAACACTACAATCCAACAGTTATCTGCTTATTCATCTTTCCCCATTCCGGTGTGAATTTTTTTTTTCCACGCTTAGCTTCGTCGTCGACTGCAACTCCATTAGCGCCAACGCGAACACCATTCGAAAGAGTTTTAATATAAGTGAGATTATGATTAATTCTCGTCGCGAATTACGATAACTTGTACGTAGTGGATATGTATGGTATATACGTATTTGTTGACGAAAAACATTTTCATCGGCGTGATTCGCATTCGCATTCCAAGACGGTAAAACATTTTTAACAAATTGAATCATCTGCGAGCTCGAAAAAGGTTCGTGAACTCGTCGGTAAAAGAGACGTGACCAAAAACAGCGTAAAAAGTAGAAGGAAAAAAACCCATTCGATTGCTCTAGATGTTTCGCCATCGCTCGCCAATCCCAAACTAATCTACCGTATCCGCACAGTCATTAGATTGTAATTAATTTGAAAAATACTCCACATGCGTAGAATTCATCGACGGTACTACTCAACTGCTACCATACTTTTAAGGTAAAGTACATTCACCTGGATTATACGCGAAAAAAAGTATAACCCACGCGAATCCCCGCACATTTTGCCTCAAACCTTAGGAAAGTTTATAGGAATAAATCAAAATAATTTGGCACTCATTTTAGTGTTGATTTCGAAATGTAAAAGTAGGTTTAACTACCGGTGTCGGTGGCCGCGTGAAATACTACAATGTGAGAAATTAAAGGCTAGGTAGTGGTACTATATCATATTATAGGATGTAATTAGTGGTTAAAAGAATACAGAAGTGGTCGTGATTTTCTGTAATTTTACGTTGAATTTATTTTTCTTTTCCAAGAAATATTAAAAATTCAACGTTTGTTTTGCACCTATACTTCTTATCAACAAAACCACCTTCATTTAGAGTCATGTTTTTTTTCAAATAATTCACCGAAAGTTGCTGTTACCATTGATTCAAAATTTATAATATTTCAGTTTCTGAGGTACGTTCAATTTTTAGTAGATGGATGACGCATTATTGACATTGAAAATTTTAATAATGAATCGTTAATTGAATAATTGATTTTTAGGTGTTAAACTTGAAAATCTCGTGATAATTAATCCCGCCGTGTAAATGTTGCCAGTTTAGTGTCATATGACGCGTCATTTTCAAATCAGTACACATCAGATCCCGCTTTAAAAAGTTTTAACCAATCAGAATAGTGATTGCTCCGTCCACTTTAATAGACATTGCTATTACTGCGTCAATTTTAAATCACAGAAAAGCCATCAATATTCTATGTCACAAAAGTGGTATACCTTTGGCGAATTTTTGAGTTTCAGGTGACACTTGAACGACACAGTTATTACTAGCGAACTTCTGACACATATTTGTTGACACTATCATGGCGCAGATATATTATCAGTTTGACATTTTCGTTGGCACATTAATGACGTATAAATGACATATTTTTAACGCTTGTAAGATTATATTCTATTGGCATAAATATGACATGAAGTTGATGTTTCAGCTGACACGTTTGCGGCACACGAATGACATATTCCTGACACACATTGTGTAGCGTTATCGTGGCACAAATATGTCATATGATTGGCACTTTTGTTGGTACTATAATGACATATAAGTGGCAGACTTGAATTTTGTGACTTGGTAATGGCATATTACTGGTAATGTTATAGCACCTTTTTGACACAGTTGTAACATACTTTTAACTTCGATTTGGCAGTGAATTAATACCATATGAATGACATCCAACATACTTTTGACTTGATTGTGACACTAATGTGACTTAGAAGTGCCACACTTCTGACATTATGACACCATTCTGACACAGCTTTGGCATAATTCTGACACCATTCTGACACTATTCTGACACATTTATGGTATGCTTTTAACACTAGTTCGGCACATTTCTGACACAATTGTGGCATATTTTTGACAGTGCTGAGAATATGTCACAATTGCATCAGAAATGTGCCAGAGTAGTATCGAAATCACGCCATACATGTGTCAGAACTGTGTCAGAATGGTTTCATAATGTTGTCAGAAGCATGTCAGAACTTTGTCAGAATGGTGTCATAATGTTGTCAGAAGTATGCCACTCCTAAGTTACATTAGTGACATAATCAAGTCAGAAACATTTCATTATTATGTCAATAGTGAACCATCAATGTTCCAATACCACGTCAAGTAAATGTTGTATCATTATCAGGACCATAAAATGATATTGTTAATTCCCTTTAGGTCTTTTTATGCTAACTGCCACAGTAGCTGAATTGGGTAAAGAAGTCGATTTGTACCCAAAAGGACCCAGGTTCGAATCCCACCATCAGCAAAAAAAATTGAAAAATTTCGTTAGTTAATATAAACAAAGAAATAATTATCATTAATTTTTTAATATTAATAGTAATTCAGTATAATGTAAAATGAAATATATCAGATGCATGTCATTTTTTCAACAAAAGGTTTTATTTTTGCATCAGAAGTGTGCCATTAAGGTATCAGAAACATGTCACTGATGAGTCAAATATTGTAGCCATGTCATAATGAAGTCATTATGGAGTCATCTTGGCGCTGCAATCGCACCATTTTAATGTCATTGTCATGAGTTTGGAAAATATTTAGTGATCTCGGATTGACTGTAGCATGAGGCCTTTTGGCCAAATTAGCGTAACCTAATGAAGATATTGCAGGATAAACCGGTTTTCCCTGAAATGCTTTTATTAGATAAAACCAGTCGTCTTATTTCCCATGAGATGTACTGTTTGTTTCTAAAATATCCGTTGACCAAACAAGTTTGGACAAATTTTGTTAGGATAAACTAGTTATTCCTAAAATATTCCCCGACAAAACTGGTTTATCCTAAGATAAACTAGTTTTTCTTAGGCCAAACTAAAACATTTTCAAGGGCCATAGGATGTTCTAGTCCATCCTACGACAAACTGGTTTCGCTTATGTCAAACTAGAACATCCTAAGGGCTGAAGAATGTTTTAATTTGTCCTAAGACAAGCCAGTTTTGCTAGAGAATGTTTTAGGAATAACTAGTTTATCTTATCAAAATTAGTCCAAACTGGTTTGATCAACGGATATTTTAGGAAAAATTAATGTATCCAATGGAGAATAGGACAAAAACTGGTTTAACCTTGTGAAAATCTTGCACGATAAACTGATTTTCGCTGCAACCAGTTTGTCCTATTTCCCATTGGATTTACTAGTTGTTCCTAAAATATCCCCGGGACAAACCAGTTTGGACAAATTTTACAAGGATGAACTAGTTATTCTTTGGGATAGGAAATTTGCGTTTATTCGGAATCCAGGTTTGACTAGTAGTAACATATAAATATTCAAAAATTAGCTTCCTACGTTAATTAAGAGGAAAAATATGGGAGTTTCCCTTGTTTTGGAAATTTAAAAAAGGCTGATCTCTGAGACGTCTCCCTCTCCCGCATTAAGCTAGGAGGCTAAAATTTGGCATGTAGATTTAGTAGATACTCTGCAGGTACTTTTTGAATGTTTCGACTTTTCAAATTGAGGTAGGAGATTGAAATTTTACGTACAAATTTATTACGGTCTGGGCTGTGTTTTTTTATGGTTTCAATTTTTCAACTATTGTACCTCTCACATAGTACCAAAAAGTTAGCTTTTTCTGGTTTATAATATTTTGTGAGTTTACTGCGTCCATATCTCCTCTTCAAATTGATTTTGGTGGTTAAAATTTGCCTTGTATCAACCTATACCCCTACCACTGATCAAGAAAAACCTTCGCAAAGAGCTATTTTTTTTATTCCATAAACTGAACAATTCACTCGACCGCAATACAACGCACATCCGGCTCAAAACGCAACACATTGCGAAGATTTTTTTTCTGGTGATTAATACATGTAGATAACAAAGCTTCCAAAAATATAAGTTTTACTAACAGTTGGTCTATAATGATTCTTCAAGGAAGGAAGGAAGAACCAATGACCCTAAAACCTACAAAACGTTTCGAATAAAAATCATGTTGAAAAAAATACAACAATATTCTAGTGGCTGCTGAAATAAAGAAATATAAACCATTGACCTTATTTTTAACTCAAAAACTTCGACTTTCATTGTAGCCATCTTTCTTAGCGTTAATTCAACTTCTTTACAAATTCTGAAGCAGCACCTCCCTTCTTTTCTTTTCTCTTTTCTCGATTAGGTTTGCCCTTTTTTCCACTTTCAACACAATTGTAAGTGCACTAAACAATACCTAATACCTTCTTTGCCGAATGAATTCCCTGCCTTACCCTTCGCTAGTGTTAGTCAATTTGCTCGTTGGTAATCCGATCTCAGTACGTTCAAACTGATATTTCGATACACGAAGGCTGAAGATCGAAAAAACAAATCTTTTACAGAAATAATATTTTATTTATTCAGAGGGACCTTTATACGTTCCGACTCACCTAGCAGGGAATTGCTATACAAACAGCAGTCGATAACAAAAAATGTTTGTATAATGTGGCGAAATTTTGATAGACGTGTGAAGTGTACAAATAATGCGAAAAGTTTCAAAAGTTTAGAAAACGTCGATACAATGGCCATTTCCTGGAACGGATTACCATTCTGTAAAACAACAATCACAATAAAATAAACATAACGATTAAAAAAAAAAAAAAACAACTTATTTAATAAATTAAAAATTTTCCTGATTTAGTGTTCGGAGTTTTATTAAGAGGCAATCCAATCCTCTATGATATAGGAGAAGAGTGCACGAATGTTGATATAAACATCATAATACGTGATAAAACTTTTGCAAAGGCTGGTAAATCGATGATATATACGTTGAAAAAGCCTAGAGTAAGAGCGACATTCAGGTATATAATACTTGGATATAAACTACCTTCGAAAATATTACTTTATTAATTATATAAGATATATACGTAATACTAACTTTCATATAGGAAGTATTTTCATTATGGCTGAAAAGCTCTCGCAGATATGAGCCTCGAGTTTATAATAAGTTATAAGGCGTATAATGAAAAGTCACCAGTGAGATGCAATTTTGTATATCGTACCAAGTTGGCATAAAAGTAGGTACCATGTTTGATGATGGTATAGTTCAAAGCATATAATGGAAAGTTTTATACAACCACGCTGCTTGTTGACAAATTTTCACGCAAAGATTGCGAATTATCAGGACGACGATGCGATATGCGCTTCAACGATCTCGTGGAAGTTTCCATACACCAAAATACCTACTTACGTACTCGAGCGATGACTAAGACTGCAAAGATGAAACGGGTTGTTTTTTAATTGCCATATGGCCACAGGGTATTCTTTCACAAGATATGTATAACGCATGAAAAATCCAACACGCGAAATCAGGTCGATTTTTGTATACAGAAATAGATAGGAAATTGAAATGTCACCAACAAACTCAAACGTGGTGTAAGATTGTTTTTTTTTTTTTTTTTTTTTTTTTTTTTTTGAAACAAATATCTGTACTGTATGAAGAAGCATGGCATTATGAATTAGCTTTAGCAAGAGAAAAGAAACCGTAGCTTAATAGCTAAACATGAGTCATAGCAGTTTCTCTTAATAATTTCGAAAATGGAGGAAACATTTATGGGGGCGTATTTTGTTCGTGCGAGTATGCTATGTTATGTTATGTTAAACCAATGTAAATATATTAGCCGGTTTAATTTTTCCCTGTATACTGCGAAAACTACACATTAGAAAGTTGGTATTAGGAAGCATTACAACCGTCGAAGAAAATAAGGTAAAGTTTGCAGTTAAAACAAAGCCTCGCCAAAGCTTTTATAATACAAGGCAAAAGGCTTAGATGATCGAGCTAAACGGAAATTAATACGATGTATTGTGGTTTTTAAATCTCGCCAAAGTGCGGATTTGTTCCAACTTCCAAGTGTACGTAATTGTTCACTTAGAAACCATACCTTTGGCGAGAATTTTATTCTCCATTGAACCTCTGCAGATAGTTATATTGTTACAAAAAAAAAAAAGAAAAAAAAGAAAGAAAGAAATGTTCCGAAATACTGACAGAAGTGCAAACAAGCGAATAAAATTGTCGTTGATGAAAACTATACGGTGAAGTACTCGAATATGAGAAAAAACTAAGCACCTAATATGGGGTACCCGTTTTTCTCAGTATCGATCAGTGCCACGTGTTTGAAAAAAATCAAAGGGTCATTTTTAATAATCCTGAGCCCATTTAGCTAGGCCTAAACTTTGTAGAAACGTATTATAACTCGTAATTGGTACATGATATTCAGTACAGTTCTTTTTAAAAAAATAAAAATATGTTTTCGAATTTTCAAACCAGTTGCGACAAACACAAACCTTCAACGTAACATTCCATAAATTAAGATTTCGATTATTGAATTCGATCAAACGGAATTCATAGGTAATGTTCCAAATAAACGATTTTTTACGCCATAATTGTCTATGGAAACCAGACTATCGCGTTCTGTCCACCTAGGACGGATTGGGAGGGGGAAGTATCAACAAAATACATTTTAGGGTCCTAGTACGCCACTACGACCATTTTTAGCCACATCAGATATTTGTTTTTATTTTTTTCATCGAAACTAAAAAGAATTTTTCCTGCTTGACAGGGCTCAAAATCGATCACCTTTGAAAAATAGGTTGAGACTGAAGGCGGATTCGATAATCTGGAGTAGGGTTGACCTAGATTCAAAATTCAGCCATTCCCTAATTTGGGGGAGGGAGTGTTTGTTGAGAGTCAACATTAGTAAAAATTGTTTTTTTCCGGTCAATTGATAGTGAATCCAAAGTTGTATAACATATCCAAAAATCATCCTACCAAGTCAATTAGAAGGTAAGATATGAGAAGTTTTCCTCTTTTTGACCTTTGAAAATGGTGTTCCTCCGCTATATTCCTCCCAAATTTAGTTGGCTCATTCTATATCAAAATGACCCAGAATAACTCAGGTCTTCTTATTCCACTCAAAATTATTTTGCGAGTGGTAATTTAAAAGTTATTCCGAATCAATGGTCAAAATTTTAAAAACTCGAAGTTGAACTTCCAAGATGAAAGCTCAACTTTTCTTGATGAGTAAAAAGGTTGAATGCTAGCATTTGAAAATCTGAAAAAATTACCATAAAGAGGCCTTTTTATGCTCGTTTCAACCAACTAATTTTAAAAATAGGATCTTAACACCCTTAGGGGCACAGTGTTCCACAATTTTGGTCAAAATTTTAGAAAATGGAATAAATGAAGAGTCATATTAATTTTTACCAATTCAAATACGCTGAGTTCGAATATCAGCTTACTTTTTTAATTCCACCGAGCCAGCATCCATCCCCCTTCCTTTACACGGTGAAAATTCACAGAAATTAAAAAAAAATTACACCCCCCCCCCCCGCTATCACCAACCCCCTTAACATGATTGATTTTTAGAAAAATTGAAAAAATGATGTAGAATGTTGATTATTACTAATTTGAGGACGCCGAGTTCGAATATCGGCTTATTTTTTCAATCAGACTCTTCTATACTCTTATTTTTCAAATTTTTTGTAATTCGAGGGTCAGTTTAGAGCACGAGGGAGTGTAGGTTGTTGGAAAATGTTGCTTATCTTTAATCTGATTCCTTATGTCATATTGTCAATGAAAACCAGGCTATTGCGGTCTATGGACCTAAGGCATGTGAGGGGGAATATCAACGAAATCCGTTTCGGGGACCTAACACACCATTACGACCATTTTTGGCCATGCCAAATATTTATTTTCATTTTTTTCCTTCGAAACTAAAAATCATTTGTTCAATTTGATACCGACAAAAATATTCTACTGACCTAGCGCCAAAATTCAGTTATTCCGAAATTTGGGGGAGGGGTTGCTGAGAGTCAACAACAGCAAAAATTGTTTTTTTTTTGAACCAATTAATAGAGAATCTGAAGTTGTATAACATTTCCAAAAATCCGCGTACTAGGTTAATTAGAAGGGGAATGTGAGGGTATTTCCTATTTTTGACCTTTCCTCTCTAAATTTAGTCAAGAGATTGAAATTTGGTATGTAGACTTAGTAGGTGCCATAGATGTGTTTTTTGGAAGTTCCAACTTTTCAGACCGATTGTTCCCCCTTACAGCTCCGAAATGTGTTTTTTTTGGGGGTGAGTTATCTTATATTAGGAGTTTTATTACTCGCGTAACTTCCCTCTAAATTGTGCCAGGAAGTTGAAATTTAGAATATATATTTAATATAGGTTTTAAATGTGTCTTCTGCTTGTTTAGACTTTTCAGCCTTACTGCACCCTTCACAGCCTCCAAAAAACGGATTTTTGGGCTAGTTTTTCTTATTTTTTGAAGCTGTCCCAGATATATCTTCCCTCCAAATTGAGCCAAGAAGTTGAAATTTGGTATGTAGATTTAGTACGGAATTTAGTTGGATCTTTTGGGGGTTTCGACTTTTCATCGTCATTAACCTCCTTTACAGCCTTCGAAATGGAATTTCTACGCTAGGTTTTATCTCCCCTAAAAAATTGAACTAGGAAGTTGATATTCGCCAAAAATACACCCAATATTGTTAGATTTGATTTCTGTTGAAATTTCTATTTTCGGTCAATTTGCCGACTTTTTAGAATTTTTTTTAGCTTAAGCTGCCCTATATTCGAGCACTTCAACCAGCGAGTAAACAATTCGAAATAAACAAGTATAATCGAACGACCGAGCAATGTCTTAATAAGGTTGTTATTGTAGTGTCAGTTTCGATCGGTACAGGTATGTACCTATTTGTATTGTCGTTGTCGAGTTGGCGAATAAAAAATAAAATACCAGCACACGTTTTGAAAAATACCATCATCGTCATCATCGAAACAGGGAGGACGAAGTTGTTACCTCGAATGTGAATTTTTTGTTGGCCAATCGTTTGGAAAACTATACCAATAAAGAAATCCACTTTTTTACCATTAAAAAGGGCAAAATAACTGTTGAACGTGATAACGAAGTCGTGTTCCTTTGTTCGTTTCGAAATCTGAAAGGATCAACATCAATCATGACGATAGCAAAAAGCCATACAGTCGAACAAATTACGCCAAATATGGACGCTCGTATGTTTTCACTTCGACTTTTGCGTATGATGAAATTCTCTTCATCCTATCAATTCAAAAAAATAAATAAATAAATAAAAGATGCGTATTAAAGACCTTGCTTATACGCGTAATAAATGCCAATAAATAGAACGACCTTATCATTTTCGAATCTACGTTGCGTTGGAAAAACAAGCCGAAAAATACGTAACGTATACGTAACGTACGTAGACTACGTACGACAGCATACTATTTCTTTTGCGATTACCATATTGAGTTTTTAAATTTTTAATATTAGCGTTTCCAGTGAATTAGGGGTAATTTTTTTTTCTTCTTTTTCAGAATCGTTAAGACGACGGATGCGGTTATTTGAATTTTTTTCACCACCTATCAGATATGTAGGTAGGTACACTTGCAAAGTAAACATATACCTATGGCTGCAAAATACACGTATGTAAATTGAAATAAAAAAACTGACGTCTGAAATAAAAAATTTCTATTTATAGTGCAATCAATCAAATACACATTTATTGGAATGTGCCCCTTTTCGAATATAATTTGCGAGGAAAAAAAATCTTTAAAAATGAGAAAAACTGTCTTTAGCAAAGCGAACGAGTTTTTACTACTACGCCTTCGTAGTAGGTAGTCGTACCTACGTATTGAAGTAGACAATTTGTCACTAAAGCACAAATACGTGGTGAAAATTTTAAAAACAGCGAAATAAGTTTTATAATTTTCACTTACAAAAGTTTTAATAAAAATGATGACGTAGGAATTTTTTTTTTTTCTTTTTTAAGCAATTTATTAACACTAATGAGTTTTTGTTAGAAATGGGTATTGCTTTTTGGAGAACGGTGGAAGGAGAGATTAGAACGAAACTGTGAGAAAGAAAAATCAAGACAATAAAATTATTGTTTAAGAGCGAAGGATGATTTAAGATAGCTAGACCAGTATTTCGTTGTGACCTTCGAACATCATATTTATTATTTTACATTCGAGTATATTAAAAAAAAAAAACCACAGGTACTGGTAGAATATTTTCAAATTGATTTTCCATCTGATCGTGTACTCAAAATGTCAACCTTACGAATTTTAAGCGAATAAAATCATCAAATATTTTCGCATTACCTCAAAAAAATCTTTCATTACTATTCGAAAACTAAGAATGCTGATCAGACCCCGACACCTCACCCCTCCCCCATTACCTCATACATTAAACCGATGGAGAAATTTTTTCTCACTTTTCATTGCATTATTTCTAATATGGATGTTCTCTTACTTCTATCGTTATGATAGTTCTAAACTAGTTTAGTACACGAAGATGTTTTTGCGGCGAACCAAGTATGCAATTCTATTAACTTGTATGCTACTGTTCGAGTGCAATGATCCTCGTGATGGCGAAACATTTTCACTACCTTTACTATTGTTGTATTCAAATCACTACTTTTCCTCTACTTTCATCATCTCTTCGGACTTTTTGGTATCAGACTTTTTAGCAATTTTAATAAAATTAAAAACAATAGAAAAATAAAGCATCGCTTCTGCATAATTTTTTTGAAAAGGTCTAAAAAATCGAAAAATCCTGCCAAGTCTACATACCGAATTTCAACTAGGAAAGATAGAAGTGGAACAGCTCTTTTTTACAGTCAAGAAGGGGGAAACCCCTTACATCTCCCCTCCTAATTGACCTAAGAAGCTGATTTTTGGATATGTTGGGCAACTTTGAATTTTCTATCGAATGGCTCAAAAGACAACAATTTTTACGATTTTAACCCCTTGACACCACCTTCTCCAGATTTGGGCGCCACTGAATTTTGATCCGAGATCAACCCATCAAATTTGTCACCAATCTAAGCCCATTTCTCAAATTTACTCGATTTTGGTCGGTATCGAACTGAGAAATGATTTTTAGTTTCAGGTAAAATAAATAAATAAATAAATAGAAATGAATATCTGACATGACTAAAAATTGCCGTAATGGTCTTCTAGGACACCAAACCGGAGGTCGTTGACATTCCCCCTTCCCCTTCATCCACTCTAGGTCGATATTCTATAATAGCCGAGTTTTCATTGACAATATGACATAGAAAATCAGGCTACGAAAATAGAGTTTTATAAGAAAATCAGTTCTTAACTTATTCGAGTTTAAAAACTGGTTTATTTTAAAATTTTATTACTGAAACAGTCGACCTATCAAATTCCTGTACTTGTTAATAGTAAACTAAAAATCATTTACTTTTCGAGTCATATTACAAAATTTTCATTTATTTATTATTAATACAAAAAAATTGACACTTTTAACCGCGCGGACATGCTACTTGTTCTGGGAGACTTATCTGGGTTGCAAGAATTTTTGAAGATGGTTCATGGACTGAAGGAAGAGAAAAAATTCATTTGAAGTAAGTAAGAGGAGGTACACTCGACAGGATTTTTGGGTAACACTTCCCTGAAATGGAAGCTTTGATTAAAAAGACTATAAATCTTCAGTATGGTTAATTTTTGAATATCTGATACAGTTTAATTTAAACTAGTTCACATGGAGTTTTAGCCCCCGTAGGTTAATTAGAGGGTTGCTATAAGCTCTTAGAATAGACTATTTTCGGGGGGAGGGGCGAGGTAGCGAGCCATTACAATTCAGGATGTCTAAAGAATTTCGAGTGTAAAAAATAACTATGCTTTTACACTACCTCTAAAAAAATGTTTACCACTATTAAAAAAAAAGTACTGACCTAACCTCGACCATTTTCCTTTCATAAAAACCTTATTTGAACACATCAAATTGCTCGGTTTAATTCCATATGTTCCATTTGTAATTTTCTGAACAGGTTTGATAAAATGTGTTTTCACGGCAAACCGAGTAGGCAATTCTATTAACGTGTGTACTGATGGCCGAGTGGAGTAATCATCAGGATTGGCGAAAATTTTTCCGGTTTTGAGTGGATTAAAAACTATCAACAGATCCGTCCAAAAGCAATTTTTCAAAACAATTTGCAGCCCAATTTCATTACTTTTCAGTACTTTCACTGCGTGCTAAACAGTCAGAGCGTTTCAATTTTAGGTTTTTTTTTTCTAAATTTGTAGAAAAGTAGTGAAAAGAAGTTGTGAAATGACGTCAAATGAACGTGGTAAAATTGGAGTCTCTAACTTGACCTTTACCTCTCCTCCACACTTTAGTTTAACATTTCATAATTTACACGAAAAATCGAAAAAAAATTGATTTTTCTTGGTGTCAACGTGACATGGTAGACTACATGAGTCCAAAAAATTTTATTTTGCTTTTTAGGGGTATTAGATTCTGTTTAAAACATCATTTTAAAGATATACTTAATAAATAAAAATATTTTTTTGCATTTTCACTTCAAAAAAATTCGAAATATTCTATTTTTTTCATTTTCAAGCATGGTTTTAAAACCTGTAAAGAGCAAACAAAAATCAAAAAAATTTTGTTTTTCGATTTATATGTAAATTTTGAAATTTTAAACTAAAAGTGGGAGTAAGGGTCAAATAAAGGATCCTAAATATTTACCACGACGTCATTTCACAACTTTTTTCACGCCCCTCCCCCCAGCATTTTCAAAAAATAAAAATAAAATTGAAACGTCCAATTGGACACTCTACAATTAGTTTAATGGCTGCAAATTTATTTTGAAGTGGGATTTATGAAAATTATTTCATTAATCGGGAGACCACAGATTTAACACAGGATTTGACGTCAATGGAACATTATGTACTCATCGGAGGTGATATCAAGTAGGTGTAAGGCTACGATGATTGCTAGCAGTAGGCTACTTTGAATGATGAGATTAATGGAAAGAGGATGTAAGAGGGATGCTGAATGGTTGTAAATCGGGCTCAACTTGGCGGAACTATCATGGGCCCGGTTTACGAATTGATTTTTAGCAGCTCTTTTACACTACAATCCAAAAATTATCTAATTTTGTAATTTTCATGTTTTTTTGACAAAGATTACACAAAATTTTAATTTATAACCTCAAAGGTCCAAATGTGACAAAAAAAAAAAACGACAAAAAAGTTTTTTTTTTAAGAAGTGCTTCAAAAACTTGGTTATATACACTCCTTACGTAACAGGAAGGTTCAACGAATCAGATTGAATTTGTGAGGCTTAGTTTTTTTATTAGAGAAATGAATTTGTTAATTTCATTTGAATCATCCGGAATTTGAGGGGGGTCTGGTTGAATTTTCAGTTCTGTTCGAATGTTATGTAAAGCTGGGCATTGGAATAGTAGATGTTGAACAGTAAGAGTAATGGAGTTGCAATATTGACAGGTTGGGG
>FIZR01026645.1:0-41436 GCA_900060175.1 Ferrisia virgata
TATTGCCGAAATTCTATCCGACGACCCTCAAAGAACCCAAAATATACTGTCATTCCTCGCTGACCAACTGGTCTAAAATCCCTCCTCTAAATAATGCTTTCTTTCGATACGCCTCTGGCCTTAGTCGCAGTAAAGGTGTAATAAAAATAAAATAAAATAAAATAATTTTTTTTTTTCAGCGGAGTCCAGGTCCATGCGCAGGATTGTTCCAAGGGAGAGATTTTAATGTAATGTCACTATTTTAACAGATCAACTAAAAGTTGTACTCAAATTTTCGATACCCAAGAATACTAAAATTCAATGTGTTTGGTACAAAGTGAGGGCGAACATTTTGGGAGAATACTACTTTTAATCATCAAAAACTGCATTTTTAGAGATATTTGAGTCAGTTAAACAATTTTTTGGATTTGGTAGTTCTATTTTTTTTTTTTAAATAAAAATTATATTTTTTCTCAGTCATTGTAGGGGGGAGGGGGAGGCTTACGCACAGGCCTGGTGGAGCAAACAATATTTCATGATAATTTTCAAAATCTGAGGCCAGGGTTGATTCGCCTACCTCAACTTCAGGGTACTCTTTCCCTGCGTGTAAATAAATCCAGGTTTAAAAATCGCTGCAATATTTTTCGATGTCGACTTGGTGCTAGGTTTTTGGTTCACGTGGCGTGGTAATCATCTTTCAATGTGAAATGCTGCACGTAAGAAGCTATAACCACAGCGAAACCACTCAAGCTGTGTGTTAATCCAAAGTAAACGTAATCCACAATTAACCAACAGCTACCAATGACGCGGATGTAGATAAATGTATAAATTTTTCTTTTCCGTCGCGTATCGTGAGAAATCCAGATGAACGACGGGCACCTATAATTTAGAACTAAATTCCGATCAATTGTTCATTCTTCGGGTCGAGTGATTCTGGTTACTTGTTATACGCTGTATACGCCTCGTGTATCTACTATAATACATATTTATATGAATAAATTAAAACCTACTTGAATGACAGATTAAAAGCTCAAAGGTGAGGCGGCGAAACGTTATCATTCCGAATTCCCGTGGTCTCAACATCGCGTCGATCGTCAACAAGTTTAAAGACGATCGCGACCGTAAAAATACAGACAGATAACGCGACTTGATTTAGGGGGAATTATACAGTATCGTCGTTTAAGTCGTAAATATAGGAACACACTGAGCAGCTATGTACGAGTAGTATATTATGTATACGCGATAAATTATTATACTATACTCTCGAGTATAATTAAACGTCGCCACTCGAGTTCGTTCGTCTATAATCCATACCTAGTGTATGCTGTATACCTAGGCTACCTACATACGTATATTTTTTTTCTAATTTTGAGTGAGAGTGAAACTGGCATATCGCAGCGTGCTTCTTGGAACCCGAGTGTGTAACAGTGGGGAAAAAATCGTAAAAATTGTACGAAAAACATTTCTACGAGGTAAAATTTGTCCACGTTTATGTGTACTATATTTTCAGATACCTACAACAAGGTGAAGTGCAAAATGTTTACGGTTATCGGGATAGGTCAACGAACGTTGTGTCTCGATTCTTCGACAACTATAAGTAGAATTTTGCGTATTTGAAAAAAAATTATCAACCTATTTTAGCGATATTAAAATTTAAAGTATTTATACTTATTATTTACATATTCACCGGGGAGATGTTCGAAAATATGTAGGAATCTAAAACGAAAAAATTTTCATGTTGTATTAATTGAAACTCCTTGAAGTTTCAAAGTAGGCAACTTTAATAATACCTAAATGAATTGATGAGGCTCGATAGATGTAAAGCATACATTTGTTAATACATGTATATTCATTACTGTGGTAGCAATGGCGACTTAAAATTGAAAAGTTTTTGCATGTAGACGAAGTCATGAAAAAATTCGAAATGATTTCTATTCAAATCATTAAAAAGCTTACTTCGAAATTTTCAAAAATCATCTGTAAAATTCAAGTAGGAAAAGTTCCATTCAATCATTTTGTTTTAGATTCATTCTGAATCTAAAACAAACAACACTTCTCTTATTCCTATATCATGTTCTGAACTATAGCATAGTTTTCGCGATAATTCATAGTACTAGCCGACGTAAATATATTTTTTAACTCTTTAAAAAAAAATCATCATTCATAATGATGTAAAAATTGATCTAGACTGCACCATTATCATATTAAGCAGACTATAATTTTAAAAATTCGTCCTTTCATAGCCACGTGCGTGGCCACAGAACTAACGAAACAAGATACAATTGGACATCTCAGCCGTCATTATAAGATCAACCTTGACTTCGAGCACAAACAATTGTACCTATCGGCTGAAAAATTCGTGTAGAAATTCATCGTACGATATCTTTAACAATGCCGAAAGAAGAATTACATAAAAAAAAATAAATAAAAAAAAATAAACGAAAAACAACTATTATCAGTACTGAAGGTGACTTATGGTTTTTCGATATGGAAATGAAAACACAGAGGAAATCCATCGTTTTTCCATCAGATTCTATCGTCGTATTTGGCTCGCACTGTATCGATCTTTATTGTACAGATTACCTCTTTCCCCCTTTCCTTAGTTGATTAGTATAGCAATCAAACGTACCTAATAGAATTAAATCGACCATTAGCCAAGGCGCGTGTAAAGATAAATCCGTGTAATTAGGTATGAATTTGTATGGCCAACGATACTTCCAACAGTAAAACAATAAAATTATAAACGCCAATTTAACTTAAAATCGCATCACTTGGTTTGTATGATGTACAGCAATTTTTTGCAAATTCTAAAACTTATCACTGCTTTTCAAAAAATTTATGCACTGACTTCATAATTCCCAGAAATATTGGAAAATATAAAGTAGACGGATTGAAAAGTAGAAGTATGTTTATTTGTAGGAAATTGTTCAACGAGTGCACAACCATTTCTTCGATTACCCGATGGAGGAAGTCCATCGCCAATTGGGATATTCTTTCGAAAACGACATTCCTACCTCGGATTTTTGTGAAAATTTATATAGAGCAGTTTTTTCGGGTGCAGAAAACGAATATGACGATGAACCAGTTTAGAGATGAACTGGTTTCAAGATAAACTGGTTTCGTTTTTCAACTATATTTGTATTTGTATAAAAATTCGTATAGAGCGATTTTTTGGGTGCAGAATACGAATGTGGCCGTGAAAACTAACAAAGGTGAACTGGTTTTAAGATGAACTGGTTTAATTTTGCAAATTCAGCCGGATTTTTTATAGCAGATGAAAGGGCTTTGAAAAGAACCAATTTATCAACAAATTAATCCAAATTCGCAAGATTTTTTTGAAAATTCGGAATTAGCGTTGTTTTGGGATACTAAAACGAATAGAAAATAAATTTAAGCGTGATAATTGGCGAAGATGAACCAGTTTAGAGATGAACCGGTTTTGAGATAGACTGGTTTTATTTTCCACCTATATTTGTATTTGTATAAAAATTCGTATTGAGCTTTTTTTTGGCTATAGAACACAAATATAGCCGTGAAAATCGCCAAAGGTGAACCGGTTTCAAGATAGACTGGTTTCATTTTGCAAATCCAGTCGGATTTTTGTGAAAATATGTATGCTACTATATTTGGATACACTAAAAACAAAACTGACTTTGAAAAATATGGAAGATGAACCGGTTTTGAAAAGAACCAGTTTATCAACAAATCAATCAAAACTCACTAAAGTTTTTGAAAATTTGTAATCAATAGTTTTTTGAGACGCTGAACACAAATTCTTCCTCAAAACTGCTTCCAGGTGAACTAGTTGTGCAATAAATTTGTTAATCTCCAAATTTTGATGAATTTATTGATAAACTAGTTCATTTCAAAACCAATTCATCTGCGATGGTTTTTAATGTCATTTTCGTTTTTGTCAGATTCAAAAATTAAAGAATACCAATTTCTGCAAAAATTTGGCTACTCTTTCCATAATTTCTTCTCTCAAATTAGTGTACTGCACTCCAAAAACCAGTTCTTTACCGATTTTTACAAAAGTACAGAAATATTTATTTATGAAATAAAATCAATTTATCCCAAAATAGGTTCATTGTCGCCAATTTTTATAATCATATCCATTTTATGTATCCCAAAGAACAGCTGTGTACCAATTTTCACAGAAATCCAAGGTATGTAGTCTTTGGAAGAATATAGCTTTTATGATGCGCACCAAGATCATCGAAATCGAAATGTCGTTGCAACATTACTTGAGAAATAACTATGACATTAACACTTGGAATCAGTGGAGCTGCCTTCAACTCAGAAGGTTTTTTTGACTGTATCTTCCTAACATTGCAAATCATTTTTATAGCATTCCAATATCATTTGTGTAGTTTAGGTACAATGTTGCAGGAATCAATATGACAATTTGATGAGTGTTACGACACTTTTGCAACATCAACATTGCAATAACATTGTTGCAACTGTTTTGTGTAAAAGTCTAACATTTTTACTGTAACACTGAAACAACAGTGTTACAATAATTTTATGACAATATTGCGACTACTTTATTGCAATGTTAATGTCCCAAAATTGCAACAACTTCGTTGTAATATATTTGTAGAAGTATTACAACATATTTATTGACATTGTTGCAGCATATTTGCAGTAATATTGCAACAACACGTTGTAAAATATTTTTTTAAATACTGCTACAACATCGTTGTATCATAATTGTTGCAATATTGCTGCAACATTACAATAACATTTTTGTTGCAACATTGCAGTGATATTTTTGTCGCAACATTGCAAACAACATTGCAGTAACATTTTTTTCGCAACATTGCAACAACATTGCCGCAAAATTTTTGCGCAATATTGTAACAACATTGTGGTAACATTTTTGTTGCAACCATGCAACAACATTGCGGTAACATTTTTGTCGCAACATTGCAACAACATTGCCGCAAAATTTTTGTTGCAACCATGCAAAAACATTGCGGTAACATTTTTGTCGCAACATTGCAGCAACATTTTTGTAGCAACATTTTTGTCACATTATAATAGCATTGTTAGAAATTTTCAATCGAAAATTTTTTACGGCATTGTTCCAACATTTTCAAGTGGAAACATTGTGACAACATTGTTACAGTGTTGCCACAATATTAAATTAGTTCCAGAATGATATGAAGACAAGTTTACGTTGTTGTTGCAATTTTAAGCAACTGTCGTAGTGATATTGTGTTAACATTACCCCACCGCAGCATTATCTGTCTGTATCAAAATTTGTAAATTCGCGTGTCAATTCAGGAAGACTTTTATTTATTCGCAATACGTCTCAAGTCACTGCAAAACTTACTCTCGTATTCCATGACAGCTGTGGCTCATCAATCGCAGCATAATAACAACAACATTTGGAATTTAGATGCTATACTTCTAGTTCCTAAGTACGGTATTATTATCATTTTCCTCTCTTTATTTGAACCAAAACATGTGGTAATTATTTTTACGCGTCATTGCCTTAATATTTACCTGGAAAAACCTCAACCTCGCGGTTTTAAATATTGAATGGTACACCACACATAAGACACCGAGTAGGCATTTTTCTATCTGATACTCTCCTCCTCTCTCTCTCACTCTTCTTTTCTCCTTGCTCAGTAAAGCAAGACTAGCTTACGTAGAATCCTCGAACGCAAATCAATTTTTAATGCTCTTCAGCAAGTACCTAGCTACCTACCAATTTGTGTTGAACAAATATCACGTATGTGGTAGGCAGTACAGGTTTCAAATCCGAGTGAAAAAATTTCCAATACACGGAAATCTTTCTCATCGTTATGCTCTCGTGATACACCAATGGCAATTCTATGTTGGCAATCAGCGTAGATTTCCTTGGGACACTGTTAGCATTATTATCGCTAGGTGCTGAGTATATTTTCGACCGTTGCGAGTACGAATAACTTTACGAATACTGGGACACGTTAGCAATAATTTAACCACTTTACACACATGCAGACTGCAGAGGTAGACGTACATCTACATAGGTTGGGTACGTATGTTTAGTGGAATATGTGCTTTTACCAATTCGTAATTTAACTTATATTTTTGTTTTGTACACAGACGTACTACATTTATATCAACGTTTAATGTGCATAAATATAGTACTGCTCTACGTACCACGAATATATACACTACATATCTACTATACATGTATTCAATGACGAACCATGCTTCGTGTATTGTACATTACCGGTCGATTGGCTAGTCGGTGGATCGATCGATTGATCGATCGCCAGCCAAGTCATAATACATATCTAAATTCTGAACGTATAACGACCTTCGAATATCGGCTGAATCGTCAAAACTGGTGACGGGACGCGGTGCGGTGTGGCTTGGCGGCGACTATATGCATTGTCATGATCATGATCACGGCAACTCTTGACAAGCGAAACCGATTATGTAATCTCGACCATAATATTGCTATAGGTAGTCTGTTAGGTACTTCGTATATAATAGCTTGGTCGCTATATCACATACATACTACATCTGCACACGTATACATACGTAAACGTACGTATGTATTTCTACCAACGTAACGTTGCGTATTGTTTCCTTAATTCTTATCAATGCTACACGCCATGCCATTCATCTATCGATCATTTCCTAAAACTAGATTTAATTGTTTTAAACACCGAGCCAAAAAACGCCGGCTCCGCGCCGTTACCACCATTAGCCATACGATCATCTCGCGAGGAACCTGTTCTGATGCAAAGCAATCGTAATCAAATGCACACATACTACATATGTATGAGTCAGCTATCGAGAAGAACGAAGCAGGTGGCGATGCTTTGATAAGAGATACGTCTTTCATTATGTATGTAGTTCGCTACCAGCTATACTAGCGAGATAGCAGGTATTTAAATAGGTACATAGAAAGGACAAACGATGATTCGAATTTTAATTAAAATGTCGAAAAATTGATTAGATATGTGTAGGTTTGATGATTTTTTTTTTTTAAGCACATTAAAATCAGATACACCTCTGGTCTACAAAATAAACGAGGATAAAATTGAATTGCTGTCTGCAGTTGAAAAGAACGAAATTCGTGAAAAGACCTGAGAATATTGTAGGAACCACAAAATATTCTGATCGATCAAAATTCTATCGATGAAAAATCAGCTGGTATGAACCTTCTGTAGTTCTTGACGAAAATAAAATTCGTGATATGTAAAGTTTTTTCAAAATATGCAATTTGCTACAAATTCTCTGATGTATTACTATTCCAACTGGTATCCGTGGAAAAATTCTAAAACTTTGGGAGTGGCTTCAAAAATCCATGTCAGATAGAAAATTAAAAAAAAATAGATTCAATAGGTCAAATTTAGGTAGAATGCAAATTTTCAAATTTTCAGATTGCTAGTTGGGTCCGAGCTGCAAAATTTTAGATTATCTCTCGAATAAATATGTAGTCATCAACTTCTTCTCCTTCAAATGTAATGCTTTTTCTACTAAATTTTCACGAAGCAATGAGGTTGGCAGAATTATAAGTTGCTCGTATGCTATTATAAAAAAATCATGAAGGCCAAGTGTAGAGGTTAATTTTAGTGCATAAAAAATGCATCAAAGTTTGGTAAACTTCAAAAATTTAAAAAAAAAATCGAAAAAAAAGATCTTTGACAATTTTTTTTACAAAATAGAATTATTCTTTCAACATAGATATTTATACCTAGAATTATCGTTGTTGGCAAATTTTCACCATTTCACATTTTTCCAGTCCTTCGAAAACAATTTTTCATTTTTTTCATTTCTTGAGCCATTTATGCTGTATTTGTGTAGGGAATCGCTGAAAAGGGGACAAACGATAAAAACTGGATTTAAAAGAAATAAGGTGAATGCATTTAGCCTGTTCAATTATAAATTTACTGAAAAAAAAATTTAATAATACAAAAAAAAATTCTTGAAAAAACACGAAAACTTATTCTTTAAGAACCCCTGAAACATTATTCATGGTAGATAAAATCGAAATAATGCATTTAATTAATTAATCATCTAAAATTGATGTCCTACATCCATTTCAGAAGAATGAGAATGCTCTTCAAAAAAAATGCCTTCATAGTTTTTCAGAAAATCATGAAAAAATGCAAAAAGTGATGTTACTTAAAAACCCCTGAAAAACGAAGAATGGTGAAACATAATCAACAATAATAATTCTGAGTATAAATACGTCTAATAATTGTATATTTAGAGCAAATTTTCAAAATTTTTTTTTTCAATTATTTTTTGATTTTTGAAAATTTTTGAAATTTTGTGTCAGTTTTGCAAGTTTAAAAAAGGTATCGCTGTATTCCAGATAAAAAATTACATTTTCGTCGCTGTTAGGGAGAGGCAATGAGGTTGAAAAGTTGAAACCCTCCAAAAAGCATATCTAGAACCTATACCAAATCTACATACCAAATTTCAATTTTCTACCTTGATTTGAAGGGCAGTTATGCGAGGAACGAACTCAAAACATACGTCAAACCGAACAAAAATGTACATTTTTGAGGCTGAAAAATCTTAACACCCAAAAGGCACAACTAAAACCTGTGCTAGATCTATTTGCTCATTTTCAACTCCCTACCTCAACTTGGAGAAGGACTATGCGTGGGATAAACTCAAAGCATCCCAAAACCCACCCAAAAAACCACTTTATCGAGACTATGATGTGGTGCAAAAAGGTTAAAAAGTTAAAACTCCCAAAAGACCCAAGTACGTCATCCACTAAGTGTACTTACAAAATTTCGACTTCCTAGCTCAGTTTGGAGGGGGAATAGGGGAGGAGCAGCCCTTTTTCTAGGTTAAAAAGGGGAAAACCTCGTATCCCTCCTCCTAATTGACTTAGAAGGCTGATTTTTGGATATGTTTGTCGGTTGGCTCGAAAAGGATCCTTTTTTCGACTTTATCCCCTCGGCATCCCTCTACCTAAATTTGGGCTTTGACCCCGAGGTCAACCCCTTTCTGCTGGAATATCAAATCCACCGCCAATCTAAGCCCATTTCCAAAATTTGATCGCTTTTGATTGGTGTCGAGCTGCGCTAATTATTTTTAGTTTCGAGGAGGGGGGGGTAAAAATTAATATCTGACATCGTAAAAAATAGTCGTAATGGGCTTCTAAGATATCAAAACGGATTTTGTCAAGTCTCCTCCCCCCGTCCACTGTACGTTGATAGATCTTGATAACCTGATTTTCATTGATAATGTGACGTAGAAAGTTAGGCTAAAAATTGAGCTAGAAAGCTGAATTTTTTACCACATCGTTATGAGCCCGTTTCGCAATTATTGAGACTCTTTCGCTTGCAGATCTCCATAAAAATCAAAATTCCACCCAGTCTGCCGCCCCCCCCCCACGAGTACATACCTCGTGCAATTAATAAGTTTTAATATTTTTAATTCAATTTAAAGAGCAACCTGGCTTAAGCCAATACAAAAAACAAGTAAAATATAATAAAAAATATATTTTCCCGAAGTATAAAGAGAAGCTAGGAGGCTGAAAATTGGAAACCATAAAAAGACAAATTTTGAACTCTTACCTACTACATATAAATGTAAAATTTCTGTCCTCTTTGCCAAATTTTGGTTGCATCGGTTTCGATAAGTATACTTCTTCAGTTTCTATTCAAATCGCAGACGATACATTACGATGGTTTGCCTCGTAAACAGTTTACTTCCCATTCGATCAGTATCTTTTTTTCCACATTCACATTTTGTTCAAAAAAGTGTAAACATATCAATAATCCGTTATTCAAATCGTATTTTTGACAGTAGAAGGATGTGAACTCGATCGTACATATAAAGTAAAGAGTAGAAACCGCAATCCCTCTCTTGTTTCTTAACAAACTACACTACTAATAACAAACACCCTTCAATATCTATATTTTTACTCGAATTACAAACTTGAGTAAAGTTTTTCTGCGGTTAATTGGATCATTATTTTCAACCCTTTTTTTTTGTCAGGTATATATATATATTTTTTTAACTCCATCATTACACATCGTATACGTAGTACCATAGATAGATACCAATCTTATACACTTTTTTTCACCCGAAAATTGGCTTAGCTCAATTGTAAAACAAAAACACTGTATTATCGTCGTTCTTCCCATTTACAAATAATAGTCGCTTGTGTTCCCATGCACACATACGCACGTTTTTCAACGTAATAAGCGGAGCAAGATTTCTCGCTCTCATTTATTTTTCTCCTCCATTTCGATCGTTATTTCAGCGTTACAGATGTACAAGCTAGTAAGCTGGTATCCGTATTATTTTATACATTTATATACGTGAATCTGATCTGAAAAAAATCAGAATTATTACAAACGTGATCTATACTCTGTGAAATGAAGAAATGATTGATGCGATTTTCATCCAGTCGTAGTATTTATATGAAACTAGATTTTACCTAATACAAATTTCGAGAATATGTTGAAAAAGTATTCAACTACTAGTTCTCGGTAACGAGTCCTCGTATTGGGTTGGGTTGGGTTACCACTCGTGTTAGAACGTGGCATGTACGATTAAATTAGTTGCGTAAAATTTTTTCCAAATAATATTTTTCGATTTTATCGCAAAGTTAGCCATATTTGGTAAAGACTTGTTCGCATCATTTTGTACGCTGAGTAGGTATCTCTACTGCAGAACATGCAAACGTACACATAAAGTAAATCAACGTATGTACGTGTATATGTGAATTGAATACGTATATGCACGGTAAATCTTCATCTATCTTTCTATCTTTTTCTCTCTCTCACCGTTAGGACGATTTTTTTTTTTTTTTTTAGTACGTTTACGCGGTAATATCGCACACCTGGTGAATATGCGGAAACAGCTAACTATACGTAATCAGGTTATCACTGAAATTTTTTCTACCACGCTGGTTTGTTTGTTTGTTTTTTATTTTTTTTATTATTTTATTTATTTTTTTTTTAAAAGTATGTATATGTATGTTTAATATACCTACTATACCAGTACGTTTTCCTCATTACGTCAATATAGCGTGGGTTTTAATTTTAAATAATATATGATGGTCGTATATACACATCCATAGTATGGTTACATTGAAAACTGAACACACACGTATAAATTCGTACGAGTATAAAATGTAAACGAACCATCGTATAGAGTACAAAACTTGAAGAATGTATTTTTTGTAATTTTTCACATAAATTTATGCATTTTTCTTATTTTTATGGACGATTATTATATACATTTAAATATACCTGGGCTAAATCCGTTTTCTTATCTTCCCGTCCTTCCCACACAGACACACTTACGATTGTAGGTTTGGTATTGAGCGAGTTGACATATATACACACGCTCACCTGTATGAATAAAATTGCATCATTATATGTTTTATGAAGAAGTTTTGCCACTGATTTGCTCATGATGAAGGAAATAGTTGCTTACTATTCAATAAGTACATACTTATATGCTGGAAAATGCATGTAAGTTGTGAGCAAGACCCAGTTTTAAATTTTCATTTTTTAATTGTCTTTGTCAAAAATTTTGCCGGTTCGGTTGATGCTTTGAAACGTAGAAAGAATTAAAAAAAAAAAATTGTATTGCATTATACCGTACATAGGAATAAGTGAAAAATTTTTCAGAAAATGCACCTCTTGATACGTATTTGAATTTCTTCAAATAGAAAGCCAGTGCTTTGCACGATGTCGTATATTTGCTACGTTGTAGTGAGTTTGTGTCTTTATGGCCAGCAATATGTAACTATCTTTGTATCAGCTGAACTCATCGATCTTAGGTTTTATTTTGACTTAATGAATGATGCATAAATATTCTAAAATACCCTCCAACTGTCTGTTATCCAAGTTCTGCAATATGTAAAGATCCCAAGTTATACGAGTGTACCTGGCAATAAACTTATTGATTAAGCTGCCGGAAAAGCTTCATATCTTCCTGAAATTCATCATCGTCCTACGGTAATAAACGCCATGAACTTTTTGCTCCTAACGTGCCACCACATTCATTGTACCTTCTTCGATCCCACAGTCACTGATCCCATTCGCACTTTTATAATACGCACACCAAGTGGACCATCTTCTTCTATCTATTGCACCAGATACTTATCTTTACCCGAGGGAATACGTATTTTTGTCGGTTTTTCACCCAATTTCAATACCGTCCCACGATTTTTAATCGATTTTCTGCATTTTTTACGCTTTTTTGTCAATTTTTTTACCGAATCTTCATTGTTATTCAACGTTATTTTTTTTTTTTAATATTATAAGCCAGTTTTTATCTTATTTTCATCTATTTTGGCTACTTTTTATCAACTTTTAACGATTTTTTTTTCATTTTGTGCATATTTTTCAGTATGTTTTCGTGATTTTTAATCAGTTTTCTCAATTTTTTACTTTAAGGTCAATTTTTTATCTTATATTCAACGATTTTTTACGTTTTTTTTTTCGTATTCTAGCTCAATTTTCACGTATTTCTCAACAATTTTTCGTAATTTTGAATCAATTTTTTTCATTTTTCATCCATTTTTGTCAAATTTTTACAATTTTTAAATATCTTTTACGATTAATTTCAACCTATTTTTGAGAATTTTTTGCTTGATTTTCATTGACTTTTTTTAAAATTTTTGATCAATTTTCAATTCTTTTCAACATTTTTCCATGATTTTTGATCTTTAACAATTTCTTTCATATAGCTATAGTTACGATAATTATATATTTTAATTATAAAATTAATTTTTATAATATTATTTTACTTTTCTTAATAGTTTTTTTAACAATTAAATATTTTGTTCAATTTTCTTCATGTTTTACGTTTTTCTGTTCAATTTTTTATACCAATTTTAAATGGTTTTTCAAGATTTTTGACCATTCTCAATTTTCCCTGCATTTTTCGAAATTTTCTACACTTTTTACTCATTTTGGTCAAATTTTTAACTAATTTTCGATAAATTTCCATCTATTTTCCAACATAAATTCGTAATACTTATCAATTTTTTTTTATTTTACGTATTTTTTTCTTATTTTTGATAAATTTTTCATCCAATTTTCATTGTTATTCAATGATTTTTTTTAATATTTTAGGTCAATTTTTACCTTATTTTTAACTATTTTTTGTAATTTTTATTGATTTTTAACGTTTTTTTTTTTCATATTTTTAGTCAATTTCCACTTTTTTAAAAACATTTTTGTTAAATTTTAAATGATTTTTCTCGATTTTTTTTCAAACTTTAGGCCCATTTTCACTTATTTGTCGACAATTTTTCGTGATTTTTGTTCTATTTTCTTTATTTTTCTCCCATTTTTGTTAATTCTTTACTCGATTTTCATCAATTTTTTCAAAATTTGTTGATCAGTTTTCAATTCTTTTACATTTTTCCATGATTTTTGGTACATATTCTGCGTTTTTTTCTTTTACTTTCATTGATTTTTAACAATTTTTCGTTATTTTAGACCAAATTTCTTTATTTTCTAAACAGTTTTGTATAGTTTTTACTCAATTTTCATTGATTTTTTTTTAAATTTTCGATCAATTTTTAATTCTTTTACATTTTTCCATGATAATTGTTATATTTTTTGCATTTTTTATACTATTTTCATTGATTTTTAACCGTTTTTTCATATTTTAAGTTATTTTTCACGTTTTTTTCAACAATTTTCCGATAAATTTTCTTAATTTTTCACAAATCTTTTCTTACCTGATTTTCAACATTTTTTCGTAATTTTTGTTCAATTTTCTTAAATTTTTTATTTTTTTTTTGTTCACTTTTTAACCAATTTTCAATAGTTTTTCAACATTTTTGACCATTCTTAATTTTTACTTGCAATTTTCGAAATTTTCTACACTATTTAGATTTACCCAATTTCGTCCAATTTTTGCACAATTTTCAATGGTTTTTTACGATTTTTGATCTAGTTTCACCTATTTTTCAACATTAGTTCGTAATATTTGATCAATTTTCTGCTTTTTTACGTAATTTTTTATGTTTTAGATTAATTTTGTCTTGTTTTTAGCATTTTTTGCTGATTTTTGATCAATTTTTGATTAACTTTGACGATTTATTTAATATTTTACTTCAATTTTCACTTGTTTTTCAACATTTCAACTTTCTGCACTTTTTACCAATTTATGTCAGTTTTTTACGTAATTTTCCATAATTTTTCACCGATTTTTTTTATCAACTTTTTCGTAACTGTCCATAATTTTTCTGCATTTTGTAACCATTTTTTTTTTCAAATTTTACCCAACTTAAAATTTTTTTTTACGATTTTCGATCGATTTTCTGCATTTTTCCATTTTTTAATTAATTTTTTTCCCTACGCAAATTGTATCTTCGTAATTCTAATTCAACACAAATGTCTGTGGTCGAAACCAACAACGCACTTTTGAAAATTTTCATGCAAAGTGAGGTCCACTTCATCTTTAGAATAGGATACTTATAAGGGGTCCAACAAAAAATCTGATTTCATATTTGCGTTCAGGGGAGGTTTAATTTATGTGAGAACAACTCCAAAAATGGAGTGAAAGGGTGCTGCTAGGGTTTAGCAGGGGCTCTCAAAAGAGTTCTGCTTCTCGGCTATGATTTTCCATTCTTTCAAGCTGCAATTATACTAAATACGGAAATAATTTTGATATTTTTAGATTTTTCCAGTATAGCCCTATTTACCCCCACTTTTCAAATTTTCACCATGACGCTTGTGAACTAAAATTTTGAAAAAAATATATATACGTGGTAGCGAGTTCAAGTACACATACAAAAAGCACAAACCAGCAGTCGTGCTAAAAAAAAAAAAAAAAAAAAAAAAAAAAAATTAAATGTCATTTTGGGGCTAAAATGTTGGGAGAGGGAGATGTTGATGTTTTCCACAAATGCCTCTCATATAGATCTATATGATATAATAAAAAATTGAGCAAATCGATCAATCATCTCTTTCAAAAAAAATGGCTCCCTGGAAATTTTTTTTTTAAATTGAAAAATGTTTATCAAAAGTAGTTCTAATACGACTATTATTTTCAAACATTGGTCTTCTTTTCAAGACCATATGAAAAGTACCATTTTTTCGTGTACTCGAATATTTTCATAAGATTATTTGATAAAAAAATCAAAGAAAATTTACCATAAAACTTGTCTCTTAAAAGGAGAAGATTATCAACATTTCAACCGATTGGTAAATCGGTTCGAAATGTATGGAAAGCGATTTTTAACACCGGCCTCTCCTTCAACGAGGACATGAAAACGCAAAATAAACCAAAACTTTCGAATGAAAAAAATAGAGGGTGATGAATGACGTCAATCCTTTACGTATTTATGCACTTTGCGTGATACGAAGAGGTATAAGTAGATACTTTTATAATAAAAACAAATAAATCATTGCTTCGATCGTAGGTACTCGTACACATACGTAATTGCATTTAGGTATATTCGGTTACAACGTACACAAATCATGTACCTCTACCTATGTAATGTACACTGTACGTATATGTTTAAAAAATAAATAAAAAGGCCCCTATTATTTAAGATGCCATGATATCTATGGACGATAATGACGACGATGGCTCAGTTTCGATTTCTTGCGTTGTTAATTTCGACCTTCGTTCGTTCGACTTCCATCAATTGACGTGTGATATGGCGTAGCATGTACGTATGTAGATGTACATGGAAGAGAGAAGACCGTACAAACTCGTACATTACTTACGTACGTAGAGTACGTACTTATTTTTTTTGTCGTAAAACGAATTTAAATAGATAATCGATTCGAAGTGATTTTTAATTTCTTTTTTTTTTGCCATTTGTTAATGGTACTTACCTGTCATTTTGCCCGAAGGTAAACTGAATAAATTTTCAATGAAGGGGGAACTGTACATATGAATGACGTGAAAGACTTGAAAAAAAAAAATTATCAGCAGGCAGATCATGGTGGTAAAATTTGCACAGTCTAGGATCAGATTACTTCCAAATCTATGCTTTGGCAGTTTGAGTGTATATTTTGAAAATTTTTAATGTTTATTTTACAAGTTATAATAATGTTTTATTTTTTGGCCAATTTCTTGACTTACTGGGCAGCATTTCGAAAACATAATCGAATAAAAATTAATCATATAGGAAAGGTCAAAAATGGCATAGGTATCAAGTATATCTGTAGGTCATTTGGTTCTACATACTTTGAAAAGGAAATTGAAAAAAAAAAAAAACGATCCAAATCACCAAAGTACATACAAATAACCGAGCAGCATTTCAAAGAATTTTTTTTCAGAAATTCTCCGCGTGGGTATGGCTATTCGGGATTATTTTCACGACCACGAATTTGCTAAGCTTTTGAAATTTAAAAAACGATTATATTCTCCGCATCTGTTTTTTTTTTTTTTGTTTTCTTTGATATGAGCGAATAAGCCTGTGTAATTTCGCAATAACAAACTCGTCAAAAAACTTCAGCTTTTTCTGACATTTCAATTATATTAGATACATTTTCTACGCCTTGTACACGCCTCGAGTAAACTTTCGCTAATTAATACGTCATTCAGTCCATTTCTGATGATACCCCTTTCCTTTTCGAGCCGTCAAGTGTCAACTTTACACGTTGCGAATAAATTTCAATAAAAATTGCAGTAAATGTTTCGACCAGTACGACTTTAAAATTTACTACGTCGTACCGTTGGATTATACCTACACGCGTATCAATTCTCACCTTGCAAAATCTCAACAACAGTAATAAGACAACGTGTTCCTCATACCTGCAGCGAAATAAACAAAAAGTAAAAATAAATTAATCAATTTATTATCGAATGCGATCGCAACCGTGGTTTGTTAATTATCAATTAAACGTGATCGTAAGCTAATTGAAACAAATGAAAAAATGTTTGCACGTAAAAATCACCCTTTTCTTCCTACAGTTTCCGTTTATTCAATTCAGTACTTAGATCCAAATAAGTGAATAATAATTTTTGTGAATGTATATATTCCTGTTGTGCCTCTCGCTTCACTGTAACGCAGATGTTTATATGTCATCACAAAAGTCTAATTTATGCCATCTCCCCTTCGTGTCATATTCTTTTATCAGTTTTTCCGCCTCCAATAAGTCGCGAGCTTTCATAAACACAATCGAGTTGGGTAAAAGTTAATTTTTACAGAAGGAATTTAAAAGTTACGATGAACAGTTATATCGAGCTACACTAACGTCCAATATCGACCTAAATAATTCCAAACATTAAAATTACTTTTGACAATAGGCTTTTGCTGTCATGAGACGATAGCTGAAGTAATTTTTGCGCTGATATGGGATATTCTGAAGAAAATTATACCACAATAATAACGAGGGCCCGAAATAGGTGTTTTTTATTAAAAAAAAATGTCTAATGATTTTAAAATAATATGCGAGTCGAGTCTAATTTTTCATTTTCTTCGTTACGTATTATTTCACTCGTCTTCCTACTCTTTACTCCTACACTTCGGTTATTCAAACAAAAAATAATGAAAATTTTCCAAACTTCAATGAAAAATACTTTATTTAATTATTTTCCATTTTTTACCCTCTAAAAGTGAGGTAGTTTTGAACGAAATGGAAGAGTTTTATTTAAATAACGAGATTCTTCAATATGACTTACTAAGTAGGTACCTACCTACAAGATTTAAAAAAAAAAAAAAAAAAAAAAAAAAAAAAAAAAGAAAAAATATTAATTTATAATTTATTTCGAAGATAATCAGTGAAGAAGAAGAAAAACGCAGAAAAAAGTTTCTTTAATTATTTTTACACAACGTTTTCGAAAGTTAATTTAGTTTCGACTTTTCGCGCGTGAATGATAGAGCGAATAGTAAACTTGATAAAAGAGACGAAATATTGCGAGTTGATAAATGATGCACACGCAGTAAGTACAGCAATATGCAGACAACTTTCGCTCATATTCGCGATTTATCAAAAACGACGTTTTTTACCGTGTAAAAAATGTATTTTTATATGAAATTGTTCGTACTTATTTTTCTTTTTCTTATTCTTTTTAATATTTTGATTCGCGACTTGAGGAGTTAATTTTCACTCTGTCATATGTCAATAACGTAAAAATAATGTAAAATTTAGTACGCATTTATCTAGGATGAAAACTGCGCCAGGAATCGTATGCGAAACAACTCCTCAATTTTCTCTACACTCAAAGATTTCCCGCAAAAAAATGTAGTAGCAGGAGTGAAATAAAACTTTCAGAGCAGATGATGTGAAAGAAATGTAAAATGGGTGTATAAAAATAATTTACACAATTTTGTAATGGACATGTTGGTCTTTTTTAGCCTGATCTGTCATATTGCCAATAAACCAGACTATCACAGTCTATCGACCAACTGCCCCCGGGGGGAGGGGGGAATACCAAAAAATTCGTTTCAATTTTTGGCCTTGTCAGATATTTATTTATTTTATTTTTTTTTTCGAACATTAAAATCATTTACTCTGCTCAATACTGACCAAAAACGCTCCAATTCAGTCAATCGGCTCAGTTTGACGACAGATTAGATATATATGAGTGGGAATGACCTTAGGTCAAAATTCAGTTTTGCCCCATTTTGGAGGAAAGGGTGCCGAGAGGCTTAAAATGCAAAAATTGTTCTTCTTTAAGTCAGTCGATAGAGAATCTAAAGTTGTGCAACATATTCAAAAATCAACTTGCTAGGTCTATTAGGAGGGAAAATATCAGAGTTTTTCTTCTTTTTGACCTTGAAAATGGGCTGTTCCTCCTATATCTCCTTACCAAAATGAGTTAGGAAGTTGAAATTTGGTACGTACATTCAGTAAGAACCCTAAAAGGTTAGTGACACTTGCCATAGTAAATAATGGACGATGTTATCAGCATACGCTAAAAATGAACATTAAGTATCAGACATTATAAAATACCTTGATTGAAATAATTATTATAGCCAAAATCAGGATTGATTTTCATAGGCATGATTAACATTGCAAATATCAGGATTGATTTTCAACGACGAAACTGGCATTGTCCGGATTTGAAGGCGTTCGTTTTGATATGATCAACATTGTCAGAATTAGAGAGGTCAGTATTGCCAAAATCAGGAAATATTTTTCATTGTTGTGTTCAACATTGTTAGCTTTTTCAAAATTCATGTTGTTTATCCATTGACATATTTGACATCGCCAAGATCAGTAAATTTTTTCATTAGCATCCTCAACATAACCCAAATCAAGAACCGTTTACATTGATATTATTAGCTTCACCAAAATCAGGATTGTTTGTAAGCATGTACAGCTCATATTAACATAGTTTACATTGCCATAGTCAGAAAACATTTTTATTGATATAATTAACATTTCTCAAATCGGGATTACTTACATATGGAACATGAGTAATATTGCCAAAATCAGAGGGCTCATTCCATGTCAAAACGTCCCAAAAGGTAACTCTGGTTTTTTGATTTCGCTCAAATTTTTTTTGCGATTTCCTTTCGAGATTCTAGCGAAAAAATCACCGTCATTTCAGCTTGAACCTTTATTTGGAGTGGAGAAAGGGTGGGACCCTTACAATTTTCAAATAGTAACGATTTCCTGTCAAACAGCTCAATTTTTAAACGTTCATATTTCAGGATTGGTTAGACTTGGGATAGATCTGTTTGCACAGTTTTAATATTAATTCAATGGAAGTGTGAAATTATTGTTCCAAATAATTTACTTTCTCAGTCCGAGTCTTTTGCGCCCGCATTTTTCAAATTTTTGGTAATTTGAAGGTTAGTTTTAAGCATGGAGTCGGATCAAGAAAATAGGTTGATACTCGATCTTAGTGGTGCCGAATTGGTAACAATTGATATTCTACTTGTCATTTTCATCATTTTCCAGTATTTTTTTCATTTTTCAAGTGACCAGGAAAGCACTAGGGGGACCAAAAAAAATAAGTGAATATTCATACTCAGCGATCTCAGATTACTAACAATCGATATGTCAGTTAATTTTTTCAATTTTTCTGGATTTTGACCATAATCAGGGGGCTGTTGGGGGCGTTTAGAGGAGCCGGATCAAAAAATAAGCCGATAATCAAACTCAGTGCCTTTGAATTTGTAGAAATCGAAATGTCACTTTACTTACACTATTTTTTTGAATTTTGACCCAAATTGAAAACCCCTGTGCCCCCAGGATGTTGAGATCCCTTTTTGAAAATTAATTAATTTAAACTAGCATAAAAATTTGTATTAGTGGAAATTTTTTCAAACTTTTAAATGGTAGCTTTCAACATTTATACTCACCACAAAAAGTTTAGCTTTCATTTCAAAAGTTCAACTTTGAGCTTTGTAAATTTTGAACAATAATTTTTAAGCTGCATTGAATCACTAATAAAACCGTGCAAACAGATTCATCATAGGTCAAACCAAATATGTCATCAAAGTTAAGCTGTTCGATAGAAAATCGCGATTATGCAAAAATTGTACAGGTCACCCCTTCCACCGTTCTTATTTCAGTAAGGGCTGAAGCCGAAATGACGATGATTTTTTCACTAGACCATTGAAAAGTCGCAAAAAAATTTTGGGCATAATCAAATGACCCGCGTTACTTTTTGGGCCATTTTGACATGAAATAGATTGGGATTGGTTTACTTTAAAGTGATTAATATTGTCAGGGTTAAAGTTACCTACAGTGACATGATTATAACTTTTCTGGAATCACAGTGACTTATAAGGACATGGTTAGCATTATCAAATTTGAATTTTCTTTATAACCAATTAGGCCATGTCAAAATCAGAAGTGTTATACGTTGGCATGATCTTATGATTAGCAGTGTTAGAATTTCTGTTTGTTCACATTGACATTTATGTAATTAGCAATGTTAAGAATACGAGTCACCCAACGTTTCATCGGTATGATTAACATTGTCAAAATTCGGCTTGGGCTCTTTTAACACGATTAACATTGTCAGGATTTAAAGCGACTGACATTGGCATGGTTATAACTTTGCTAGAATCATATAGTGATTTAGGAGTACATGGTTAGCATGGTCGAAATTAAATTTCATTCATAGGTTATTGGTGTTTAAGGCCCGGTCAAAATCAGAAGTGCTGTACATTGGCATGGTCTTATGATCAGCATTGTTGAAATTTGAGTTAGTTTACATTGACATTTATGTAATGAGCAATGTTAAGGATACGAGTCACACAACAGTTTATATAACATTACCAAAATCAGGATCGGTTTTCATCGGTATGGTGATTAACATTGTCAAAATCAGGACTGGGCTGTTTTAACATGATTAACATTGTCAGGATTTTAGGTTACTAACATCAGAATGATTATAACTTTGGTAGAATCAGGTAGTGATTAATGAGTGCATGGTTAGCGTGGTCGAAATTGAATTTCATGCATATCTTATTGGTTTTTAAGGTCCTGCCAATATCAGAAATGCTATACATTGGCATGATTGTATGATTAGCATTGTTAGAATTTGAGCTTGTTCACATCGACATTTATGTAATTAGCAATGTTAAAAATGCGATTCACACAACAATTTAGTCAACGTTACCAAAATCAGGAGTGGTTTTCATCGGCATGATGATTAACATTGTCAAAATCAGGACTGGGCTCTTTTAACATGATTAACGTTGTCAGGATTTGAGGTTATTAAAATTGACATGATTTTAATTCTACTAAAATCATATAGTGATTTGTGACAACATGGTTTGCATGGCTGGGATTAAATATTGGTCATAGCCTATTGGTGTGTAAGTCAGTGCCTAAATCAGGAGCATTGTACATTGGCATAATTATTATCGTATCGGTGGAATTTGAGACGGTTCACATTGGCATAATTAGCTGTGTCGGCGTTCAATAAAATTCACGATGGTTTAACTAACATTGCCAAAATCAATAATGATCTACATACAATGGCATGGAATTGGTCATCTGTATTTAAAAACTTGAAATGCTTTGCAGCCTCTTTCTGCTAGATTACTCTTAATGTACTGTTCGTTTCCGGGGTTCCAAATAATGCAACTATAGCAGTGGTGTGCATTTATTTTAAAAAAATCGAAGTTTTCATTTTGACAACATCGTTTAAATGTTGCAGAGCGATGTAAGAAGGCGTAAGGCCTACATTATAAATCCGCGAAAATAATCCCATAATCTCTCCAAACATAGAAATAATATCGATCAAAATATCATCGAAACTGTAGATATTTTTGTTGAAAACTCCGATGGAAAATTCCTATTTACGTAGAAATACTTATCTCGGCGAATTTCGCAGGTACATCCTTGATATCGCGAAGTATCAGCTAACATATGTATGCTTATTTATTAGTCGAATTAATTCCTCGAAGCAGCTTCGCCACAACTGTCCTGTTTTCGCACGTACTTACGTATATATTTATCGCCATTGTATAAGAGCAGGAGCGCCTCTAGTTGACCTTATATATGAATGAATATGATTGAAAAGCTTTCATTAGCCAGATGTAGGTACTTAAATGCGTATGTGATGTGCACTTCAGCCAGCAAACCAATTGCTCAATATACCAATAGACGTGTTTACTGACAGGTTGACAAGATTATCTTACTAGTATACCTAGCAACGTGTAAACATATTTGTAAAAAGAAGCACATGTATGTGAGGTACACAGATAAGAAGAAGTAAACGAGAAAAAGAGAAAAACTAGTATTGTAATTTCGAAACTAAATCTGTAAAACAAACTTAACGCCTTCGAGTCTACATGGGGTATTTTCTAGTATACAAGGTCATGTTTAGATCTTCGTTATCCTCTTTGCTATCTCTCTCTCTCTCTCTTTCTCTCAATGTACCTAGCTAAACAAATTATCTCCCTGGAGCTTGGCTCGTGAACTTTGTCGTTGGGTTGTATGAAGAAAAAAAAAATCAAACATCTGCATAGATACACGAGAACAGCTACTCGTAATATAATTTTAAAAACCAACGTGAAAATCTACATTTATAAATTGCATAGGTACTTAAATGAGCCTTCACTTCGTCAAATATTCAAACAGTACGAGCTGATTATGGTCCGTGGGTGAGGTAACCATGCTGAACACTAACACCAACATTGATACAATAATGTGTATGTGCAGAAACACACATACATCAGCGTACTAAATACACGCAGAATAATAGTAATAATAATAAAACTAGGAAGTTGAAGGTACAAAACATCGATGCATCAGGTTTGCTCTCTCAGTAGGTTATACTGCTAAATAGCTTGCTTCTATTCTTAGTATCTATACTTATCTTTACGTACTGTACTACACATGCAGAATAAAAATGAAGACGAAGATGAAGAAGAAGAAGAGAAATATATAGGTTCGGGTAGAATCCGTACTCTATACAATACTTCTCTGTACATATATACAATCACACAAGCCGTAGTACATTTTGAAAGATAAATCGCTCATTACGCAATTACTCTAAAGCTGGTCGCGAATTACCATTTTATTAGCATAAAAAACCGATACCAGTTCGTGAGGTCAAACGTACGGGTGGCTTTTTTTTCGCAGTCACGGACAATACGCGCTCGACATGATGAATCCAAAATGAAAAGAAATAGTGTTAGAACAAGACAAAAATATTAAAAAGAAACACACGTTGTGTGTTCGTCCATAACTGTACACTGATGAGATTAAATTTCGGCACAGAGAGCTACGTACTTTACCTACCTACGCGTAATTAGTCGATGAATAGTTGTAAAGAGAAATGAATAAAAGGCTAATAATGGCCATTCGACTACACGAACGACGTGAGGAAAAAACAACCATCCATCTTTAAATATATTTTTCATCCAAGTTCATGCTTTAAGATAATATAGGTACGTAGGGTGTCCCAGTTTAGATCAATGTGCCAGTATCTGATAATGTAACCCCAACCCAAAGCCCACCAGTTGAGAATATTGTTAAACATCATGTACCTATATAGAAGTGTGGCCCATTTCATAGTTAAATTAGTTGCTTTTTGAAGCATAGATTCTGATATAAATTTTATATGTCAGCATTTGAAAAAGTCCCTCAGCTTTGTAACGATTATTTTTCGGCTACTAAAAGCAATTCTTTGATTCATTATTATAAATATAACAGATTTCATAAAACACACTTATACAAATGTACAGCTTGTGTTGGCGATTTTAGTAATCGTCATTGTCGTTGTATCCTTTACATTGGCAAACCTGTGACATAATCAACTCGAACGTAGTCAGAAATTTCGAGGAATTTGTGTTGCACAATATTAATATTCGTCTTCAATTTTAATTTGTTAATCACCCACTAAAAAAATTCACATATGCCAAATTTGCCCAACTGACTCAACGCTGTTGGGACTGAAAAGTCGAGACTCCCAAAAAGCAAGACTGGGGTTCCTACTGAAAGTACATACCTAATTTCAAGTTCCTAGCTCAATTCGGAGGGGAGTTATGCGAGGAACAAACTCAAAAAATAACAAGAAATAATCAAAAAATTACATATTTGAGGTTGTGAAGGAATGAAATGGGGCTGAAAAATCGAGAACCCCCCCCCCCCTCCCAGACACATATCGGATCTTTACTGAATGTCATGCCAAATTTCTTTTTCCTAGCTCCTTTTGGTGAGGAGATACGGCAGGAACAGCCTTTTTTCAAGGTCAGAAAAGGGGAAAATCCTCATATCTCCCTTCCTAATTGACCTAGGAGGTTGATTTTTGGATATGTGATTGCAACTTTGGATTTTCTATCAATTGACTGAAAAAGGAACAACTTTTATGTTTTTGGCCCTTCAACGCCCCCTCTCTCAAAATGGGGCAAAACTGAATTTTGACCCTGGGTCATCTCCACTCATATATATCTAACTCGTCGCCAAACTGACCCCATTGACCAAATTTGAGCTATTTTGGTCAATATCGAGCAATGTAAATAATTTTAATGTTTGGAGAAAAAAATTAATAAAAATAAATATCAGACGGGAGCAAAAATTGTCTTAATGGCTTTCTAGAACCCTGGAACGGATTTTGTCGGTATTCCACTCCCTCCCCAACCACCGTTGTTCGATAGATTGTAATTCATCGACAATATGACGTAGAAAATCAGGCTGAAAAATCGAAAAATTTTCATCATTAGTAGGTCTTAGTCGCCCTACCAAAATGAGTTAGGAAGTTGAAATTTGGTACGTACATTCAGTAAGCGCCCCAGCTGTGCCTTTTGGAGTCCCAACTTTTCAGCTCCATTGCACCTCCTCGCAGCCCCAAAAATGTGAGGTTTTGTTCAGGTTTTCTCATTTTTTGAGTTTTTTGAATTCGTTTCTCGCATAACTCTTCTACAAATAAAGCTACGAAGCTGAAATTAAATATGTACATTTAATAGGGGTTCTAAATGTGACTTTTGGGAATCTAAACTTTTCAGCCTCATTGTACTCCCTTATAGCCCCAAAAATGTGGTTTTTCGGTCGTTTTTTGATCTTGTTCTCAGCATAATTCCCTTACGAATTGAGCTAGGAACATGCAAACAGGTATTTACATTCAGTAAGGATCCTAAATGTGCTTGGGAGGGGGATTCGATTTTTCAGCTCCATGTCACTGCCTCACAGCTCCCAATATGTGATTTCAATTCTCATGATTATTTTATGTCACGAAAATCAGGTTGAAAAAGCATCGTAAAGCGATGCTTTTTTTTCTTGCGCCCTTTTCGTCTCTTCAAGATTACAAACGAATAATATCAAATCGGCCAAATGGAAAAATTAACTTTGAAGAATATATGAAGAATGTCTATTTCAGTACCACTCAGTCCCAAAATGAGTGATTTTTTCATTTAGCAACTGAGATTGATTTTCAGGGGTGTGTACAAAGTTGGGGCTAAAAGTTGAGCTATAAATTGCGGTACACAGTAATTTTATTAATGATGAATGGAGCGGCGAGGGGGGAGGGAATTGAGCCATTTTGTGAAAAACGTACAATTGACATTTTTAAAATCCCTCCTTAAAAAAGGGCTATGTAAAACAGTGTTATTTTTGGAAAAAGATCAATTTTTTTCGACTCTTTCATAATTTTTTGCGAGTTTAAAAATTGTTTAGAGGAGCCAATATTTTTTTACTGTATCATTTCGAAGTCATTTTACATACAACTGTTGTGACCTCAGCGTTTGCACATTTCCAAAAAAAAAAAAAAAAAAAGGGGTAAAATTCCAATATTTTTCTATACCGTTTCAATGCTCCATTGTGGCTGGTTCGTTGAAATGAGAAATACGTAGAAATGGATCGCCAGAGAAAAATCACGTTTGTACGTTGATCGGAAGACCACGTTGTCGGTGGAGTCGTCGAATACGCGCAACATGCGTATTATTACCCTGGGCCGGTGGGCGATTGCCCATGATGTAGTACTTAGTACCTACACGCAAGTTGAACGATAATTTTTGGGACAAAAGCTGCAATGGTAGGTATAGATTACATACATAGTACAATATACCTGCCTACCTACGTGCGGTATTTCGCTAACAATCTGTAATAAGCCTATAATTATCCGCGATGAATAATTAGTTTACCGAGAAAACACGTGTTTTGGTCCAATGGACTTGACCTTTAACTGAGGTTTGAAGGTATCTCTGTACGCGTATACTTTACCCTTCTCTGTCGCTCTCGCTCGTTTCGGTTCTTTTCATTCTTCCTTTCTTTCTTTCTTTCCACGTAATCAGCTGTCTGTCCTATGTAAGTAAGATGGGTTATTACCGCGATACCATACACAATTTCCATATCCTCCTCCACCGACCTCCTCGAAGTATGTAATGTACCAACGATATCGAAAAAAGACCCAGCCAGCGTTGTCGAGCGGTTCGGGGACCCGTCGCCGTCGTCGACAACATGGCATGGCATGGCATGGTAGAGCCCCACCTGCGCCACCGCACGTCCTTCAGCATTGATGAATCGGTTAGTTTCCAGTCCACTACTTTTTCTTCGGGAGGTACATTATGATTCAAGGTGAGATACGCACACCGTGAAATATTATCAAATAGCTATGCGCGTCACTCTTAATTACGCGTACTGCCTTTTGGTGTACTCTGTGTACCTAATGTACTCACTTACCAGTGTGTTCTCGTAGCTCTTTTTCTTTTTTCTTTTTTTTTTTTTTTTTTATTTTAACACGCCAATTATTTTTAAAACTTTTTTTTTTTTTTTTTTTTTTTTTTTTTTTCATTGTAACACTCCAATTATCTTTAAAATAACTACCTTCGTTTGTGTGTAATACATTATTGTACTGTAGAAGATGTATACGTATTACATGCTACATACATTGTTACATATGTATCTACCTTGTACTCCGCTACCTCCACCTACAATTTGCCAATTGATAATACACCGGTATTATTATTACACTTGCTAATATCGCGTGAAGAAGATACTCCCTTACCCGCCAACTTCCTTTGAAATTGTAGCCCTGTCGAACCGCGTATACTGCCCTGTTCGCTGACCAAATCATATACGATGCGATATACGTGTTTGATTGCATTTTCATTTTTAACAAACACTATCAATTTTATGGACAGCTGGTGATTGATTTTAGTATGCCTCAAGGTATCTTTTAAAGTACTCTTTACCTTGAGAATTTTTTTTAATCATAAGTGTTTGCTCTAGATTTGTAGGTATAAATCTTGAATTTTAAAGATAAATTCGTGAGGTATAAATTGTACCTATGAAGTATTTCTTTTCAATGCTCTACGAAATATTTTTTTTAAGTATAAATTAAGGGTACGTACGTACGTATCCGCTGTTCATTGTTGAGACGTCCGTATTGATTTTCTAATTCAAAGTGTAGGTGAAATTATAATAATATCTGACACTTGATTCTTGAAATGATTTGTGAAATCTACACCGGACGATTAGTCATACGTGTTCTGGATGCTTTTGTACTTTTGATTGATCATTTCTAAGCAAAATGAAAAAAATTACCTATGTGATTTTTTTTTCAGGAAACTAGATTTATCGAAGGAGAATACAACGAAAAGATGATCGATTGTTTGAAAAATAAGAAGAAAATATGTAGGGTGGATCGAAAAAAAAAACGTACCACCGATTTTGACCAAACTTACGTAGCTAGTTGACTTTGTGTTGAAAACCCGCTACACAAAATTTTGTGACTCCAGCTGAAAGGGAGGTGCAGCTATGGGTCCTCAAAGTGGGGTTATTTTTGAAAAAAAAAAAAAAAACGCGGTTTTTCGTCATTTACAACCCCTTAAAGTGGCGTAGCACCTCGGCCACAGATCTGAAAAAGTGCGATTTGAGTCTACCAAGGAGTTGAAAAGTTACAGATCATAAAAATCTACATGTATCGTATTTTTTAAAAAAAACGCAATAAAAGTACTTTTCACCTCAAAAATGGGTCCAAAAATTTTTTTCAGCCTAGAAAAGTGAATTACAATTGAAATTGCTCGAAAATTTCTCGTTGCGGTGCAGCCAACGTAAAAGATGATTTTTAGATGTAAAAATTGAAAATTTCTTGATAATTACGACAATAATTTTAACCATCTCGGAATTAAGAAGTTGACTGCTCAGTAATGCTAAACTTTCGAGAAATTCCACTTACAATTCACTTTTCTAGGCTGAAAAATGTTCTGGGGCACATTTTTGAGGTAAAAAGCTTTTTTATTGCGTTTTTTTCAAAAAACGAAATATATCGATTTTTGTGATCTGCAACTTTTCAACCCCCTGGTAGGTGGTTATAAGTGGTATCGTATCGAAATGCCAATGGTACAGGGAAACGCGAAAACTCAAATCGCACTTTTTAAGCTCTGTGACCAAGGTTTTACACCACTTTTAGGGGGTAAAAATGACGAAAAATCGCGTTTTTTTTTGAAAATGACTCCACTTTAAGGATCCGTAGCTCCGCCCTCCTTTCAGCTAGAGTCACAATATTTTGTATGGTGGGTTTTCAACTCAAAGTCAACCACTTACGTGAGTTTGGTCAAAATCGGAGGTATGTTTTTTTTTTCGATCCACCCTAATAAAGATATCAGATTACAAAAAAAAATACAAGGTAGGATTACAATTTGTTTTAATAAAACTATAGCGAGATTTTTGATTTTTGATTTAGAGCCATATCGTACAACAATACGTATACTTAAAATACTGCTCAAATATCGAAATTCACAACGTGGAACATAAATTGAGCAGAACAAAGATTACCATTTAAAAAAAAAAAAGTTTAAATTTCAATTCTAATGAAGACGTGACAAGTTATATATGAAAAATTTGTACATTCATGTTTTATATGACAAAATTCTTGGCAAAAAATAATTTTCTTGTGCTTTACCAGCTCACAAATGTAAAATTTTAAAAGTTAAGCGTAAGTACATAGTATTTCTAGCTTGAAAATTCTTAAAATCCCCTTTCTCTCACAACATTAATGTAAAAATTTTCAGCTCTAATAAGTATAATCCCCATAAATATACCAATGATGTGGTGGAATTCTACGTTTGAAGGTTAAAAGATGAATTTTTTTAAATTAGAAAATATTTTGCTCAATTGAAATAAAGATGAAGATTTTGCAGAATGCTGAGGGTAAAGGGTTAAAAATGGATATTTTAGTCAAGTTTTAGCTTTAAATTCTGAATTTTACATGTTTTTTTAGTCTGATTTTTTTTCAATGTCATGTTGTCTTTGAAAACCAGGTTATTAGGGTTTATCGACCTACGACGGAGAGGGAGTGGATTATCAACAAAATCTGTTTTAGGGTTCTAGAAGACCATTACGACCATTTTTGACCATGTCAGATATTTGTTTACCCATATTTAATTTTTTTTTTCAAAACTAAAAATTATTTGCTCTGCTTGATACCGACCAAAATCGATCAATTTTAAGTCAATCGATGGACAATCTAAAATTGTATAATATATTTAAAAAATCAGTTTTCTAGGTCAATTAAGAGGGGAGATATGAGGGGCTTCTCCTTTTTTGACTTTGAAGAAAAACTGTTCCTCCCTCTTCTCCCCTTCAAATTGAGCTAAAAAGTTGAAATTTGGCATGCACGCTTGGTAAGGGAACATAGATATGCCTTTGGGGGTTCTGACTTTTCAGACCCAGGGTCTCATGTTTTGAGTACGTTCTTCGCATAACTCTTATCCAAATTGAGCTAGGAAGTTGGGTAAATATATAATTTTGAGGGTCAGGGTTCAAAATGAGTATCTTGACATATTTTTTAGCTCTAAATACCGAATTTCAATGTCTGTTCTCCTGTAAAAATGTATTTTTACGTGAAAAATAGCTCTGAGGGGGTTTAAAATTCTACCCCTCCCCCCCCCCCCCGTATTTACTGTACTGGATAGGATTACCGGTAGATATTGGAGTCAATAGGTGAAATCCACAAAAGGCACAAATAAGACCTGTATTAAATCTGTATATAAAGTTTCAACTTCGTAGCACAATTTGGAGGGAAGTTGTGCGAGAAACAAGCTCAAAACATAACAAAACCTGTTCAAAACCCCACATTTTTGGGACTGTAAAAGGAAGCAATGGGACTGAAAAGTCGAAACCTTAGAAAGGCATATCCATGTCCGCATATCAAATTTCAACATTCCAACTCAATTTGGAGGGGAAATCAGGTAGGGAAAACTCCTCGTATCTCTACTCCTAGTTGACCTAGGAGGCTGATTTTTGGATAAGTTATGAAACTTTGGATTGCCTATCGATTGGCTCAGAACGAAATATTTTTTACGAATTTAGCTCCTCAGCACCCTGTTTTCCAAATGTAGGCATGACTGAATTTTGACCCAGTGTCAACTACATTCCAGAATATCAAATCCTAGCTAAGTAAATGATTTTTAGTTTCAAAAAAAAAAAATAAATATTTGACATGACCAAAAATATTCGTAATTGTTTCCCAGGATACCAAAATGGCTTTTATTGACTCCTTTCCTCCGGCCCCTCCTTCCCTCATAAGTTATCTATAGAACGTAATGGCTTAGTTTACATTGACAATATGACATAGAAAATCAGGCTAAAAAAAATTGTGCATCTTGAATTTTTTGCAGGTGAAAAAACAATTCATTTATTATGCTATAATTTTAAGTAAATTACTTTCCTATTTTTAAACCTAATTTTGTGCACCCTGAAAAGTCAAAAAAATTAAAAACTTTCTTTGGTTGCACGTGGTTCACTTCTGACACCTTAATACCGAACAGAAAAAATAATAAAAAAATTTTCGATTTCGTATGTAAATTTTGAAATTTTAAACCCTTGTTGCGGTTGTCAAAAATCAAATTATAGACTCCAAATTTTAACCACGTCCGTTTGGCGTATTTTCATTGTTTTTTTTTTTTTCGCTACCTCCTTCCAACTTTTGAAAAAAAAGAGAAATTGAACCCCCCCCCCCTCCCTTTCACATTTCACTTACATCTTTGGAGAAATATTGTTGGGTGAATTTTAATATCTTTTACGATTCAATTTCTCATTAATTAAGAACAGTGTTACTAAAATTATCGCCAACACCGATTCAAGGTTACCAATATAGCCATTCTGTACCTAAAATACGTTGTTCTACGTTCTGTAAATAAGTACCCATATTGTCAAACTAAGTGCCCCCTTCGATGAAATTAATTCTGTATGTACCATTTACACGCGGTTTGACTTAAATTCTTATCATACTAAAGGTCAGCTATTACATTAACGAACCTACTACCATATTCAGGAAGTCTCTCTTTTTGCCTCCCTCCTTTTGTTTTATCTCAATCAGGAATACAAACTTACTATCGTTGCTCGTTTATGATTCACCTATCATAGGTAGTAGAGGTACATTTATTGTCGCAGATATCTATGCAGTATACCTAGCTACTTGCCTAGTACCTACCTGGACCTATCAACACCGGTGTTAAAAGTAATTAAGCTTTCCTCTATATCTTCACTATGTCAACTAATCTATTATCGTGATGTTTCGACACAATAAAAAAAAAAGACAAAGCTTCTCGACGGGATACTTAACCATAGATGACACTACTATAATGGATGGTTAGGACAATATCAATTCAACATTTAACGAGAAACAATAAAATAAGTGTACATATAAAAAAAATTACATATTAAGTACCTACTCCAAGTGTATATCGTATTGTTATATGTATATGTAGATGTATTTACCTAGGACCTAACCAACTGCTATCTCGATGATGCATTTACTGAACTTACGTACAAGTTCCTACTGCTGATATTAATTTGAATCATGAAAATTCTATGTATATTTACTTTACCTAGACCTATATGTATTCCATCTAGTTTCAGTCTTTTGTCGTAATTACATTGGATGTGCATTTGCAGTTTGTTCGATATGATCGCGACGATGATGAACAACGTAACTGACTTATATTTAAGTACATGTATTTTTTTTTGCAAATTTTTTAGCATCGTTATATTGCCTTCGCCGATATACCCCTGTCTGGTTGCCATCTCGTCTACATGAAACGTGTACAAGTGTAGGTTATTACCTTTTTTTTTTTTTTTTTTTACTCAGTTATAATTTATATGTATCCTGCGGAAATGCATTACCAACACATATTATCGTAAATGTGCTCATATCTATGTAGTATGTAGATGTACCCACTTTATATTTTCATATAATAATCAAAGTACCTGTACATGCATACCTATCCTGACAACACATTGAAACCAAAACCATGGTTAAATACACAGTTAGATTACCAACTCTCTTTCCCTTTCTGGGTTCAATTCTTTTGTAGTATATGTACTTATAATGCAGGTACATAAACGTATAATATACACATCGAGTCTATATAATTACATATACGACCGAAATATTGAATCGCATGTATAGCAATGAGTATAGGGTATGAAATAGATCAGTTAATGAAAAAAAGTATTTTCGAGAAAAATTACACCCTTAACATTGCCATCTGAGCGAAAACATTTCTTTCCTTTTAACGACGTATACCTTCCAACGTTGAATTAATCACTTCTTTGGATGAAATTTGATCAACGATTAAATTCATGCGCAGCTACCTCTATAAAATTCTCACCTACACTTACCGATATATCTACCAATTGTAGCTATAAATGTACAATGTACGTATACATATAATTCGCAAATTGATCGTAAATTTCGAATTTTAATCGCCTAATTTTTTTTTAACGCGTGGGTTTTTTGTGACGCGGTTCGCACATTAAATTGCCAAGGTTGTGATAGGTATGGGTACGTGCGTTTTATTACATGATTCACTCTATTCGGCGTGTATTTAAATTAAATTACAACGATGCCAATTGGTCGTCGTTGAAAATCGAATTTTCAATGTGGTGGTTTGTATGTAATTAAATTATTTTTTATCGTATTGAAATCGATATTGTTATACGATTTGTGTAATTTGCAAATAATAAAAATGAGTAATTGATGAAAGAATCGGAATTGGTAGTTGAAGGAAATACACGTTAGACGTATTTTCGATTTAGACTAGGAGTAAGTTCGAATGGAACGATGAGCATAACAATTTTTGACCGAGGATGTTGGTGTGAATTTTGTTTCTACGTTTACAGAAGGAACCACTTGGAAAGATCGATTCAATTTCTGTTCAGGTTTTGTTCTATTTACCTGAGTACTGATTGATAATTTAGATAACATGAAACGTGTTGTTTATTTATAATGTGAAGGAACGCTGAATTGGAAAATTTTTATTATAATAGATAAATTTTCTCATGTTGAAAATCAAAGAATCTATACAAAGACTGCAAAATAATGTGGTAAAAATTTCAGCTTTCTGACTCAATCTTTTTTTTATTAAAAAACTGAACTAAATATTAAAAATTTTCAAAAAATCGATAAGAGATTTTTTTAAAGATTTAAAAAAAAAGAATTATTATATATATTTATAGCCTGAATTATATTTATTGGCTAATTTTCACCATTTTCCCTTTTTTCAGGGGGTTTCAAAAAATGCCACTTTTCACATTTTTTCACAATTTTCTGAAAAATCAAGAAGGAAATTTTTCTAACATCAATTTTGTACGATTAAATGCCAGATTTCAATTTTATGTGTCATAGTTAATTTTTCAGGAGCACTTGAAAATGGTAATTTTTCGCGTATTTTGAAATAAATTCTTTAAAAAATGTAAAAATGCTTTTTTGAAAAAAATTTCATCAAAGGGAAAACATTCCATCTATTTTAGATCTTCAAAAGCAATTTTTAATTTTTTTTCTTGTTTGAATCATTCAATATATCAAAGATGAGAGATCAAAGACAAAAGATCAAATATGTGATCAAAGCAAAGAGGTTAAAACAAAGTCAACAAAACAAAGAGATCACAGACAGGAGGTCATGGACCAGAAATCAAAGATTAGAGATCAAAGATGAGGGATCAAACACAAGAGACCAAAGTTGAGAGATCAATAACGAGAGATAAATGATGAAAGATTAAGGACCAGCAATCAAAATAAAGGGATCAGAATACGGAAATCAAAATAAAGTAATAAAATCAAAGCCATCAAAACAAAGAGATCAAAGACCAGAAATCGAAGACAAGAAATTAAATAAGAGATCAAAATAAAGCTAACAAAACAAATGGATCAACAATGAGAGATCAAAGTCCAGAGATAAATTGAAAGAGATCAGATAAGTGATCGAAAAAAAGACCAAAACGAAGTGATCAAAGACAAGAGATCAAATGCAATAGGTCAAAACCAAGGAATCAAAACAAAGAGATGAAAGAAAAGAAATCAAAGATAAGGGATAAAAGACAAGAGATCAAAAATGGCATACAAGAGGCAAGAGAGGAGTGGTGAGAGGCAAGAGATCAAGGATAAGAGAACAAAAACAAAGGATCGAATAAGAGATACAAATGAAGAGATGAAAAAAAGTCATCTGTACAAATAGAACAAAGATGAGAGGTCATGGACCAGAGATCAAAGAAGAGAGATCAAAAAGGCAAGACAAGAAAAAAATTTAAACAAAAAGGCCAAACAAGAGGTCAAATTGAAGAGATCAAAGATGTGAGATCAAATGCGAGTAGTCATAATTAAGAGATCAAAATGAAGAAAACAATGATGAAAGATGAGAGATGAGAGATTAAAGACAAGGAAATTAGAGATCAAAGATGAAAAATTAAAGGTTAGAGGTGAGAAGAGCAGAGATTTAAGGCAAGAGATCAAAAACAAGAGTTCAAAGATGAGGGGGTAAGATATAAGAGGCAAAAGATGAGAGATCAAAAAAGAGATTTGAATAATATGACTAAAACAAGAGATCAAAACAAACGAAGAGATCAACGACATAGGATCAAAGGCTAGACATCAAAGATGGGAGATCAAAGAGTAGAGATTAATGACTGGAGATCAAAGACCAGGGATCAAAGATTAGGGATTGAGAGCAAGAGATCGAAAGCAAACAGTTATAGATCAGAAACCAAAAACCAGAGATTCAAGACAAGAGACAACAAGAGATGAGAGGCAAGAGATCAAAAGACAAGTGATGAAAGATAAGAAACTAGAGACAAAAGATCAAAACGAGGAGACAAAACCCTTCAATAGAATCCAGATCACCTTCAGTATCCTTCGATAGAATTCAGAAATCTACCCCCTCCCTCAGAACCCTTCAGTAGATCCCGAAACCCCTTCAGAACCCTTCAGCAGGCTTCTGACCACCACCCCCTCCCCCAGCCCTCAATTTCTTAGCATAACATAACTCTTTGCCTTTTTAATCACTTTTTAAATAATAAATATGCGCTTTTATATTATTGCAGTGGGAATTGACTCTTATGTACCATGCTAATTTTCAAAATAAAAAAATAAGGCCAATTCACAGATTTTGACTGTACGTACCCTCCGTGAAATCTGTTTTACTCTGATCAGCGATTTTGAATAATTTCATTTTCAGATTAATCTTATAGGTAGATTTCGTAGTTGCAGGTGTCATACTTAATTTAGCAGACGTATAATAAATTTAATTAGAATTTTGATCGAGAAAAATATTCCTAGAAATAATGGCAATTTTTAATACCCTGGAATATTTGCGATTTAGCGTTAGCCATAAGTACATAAATAGAATCAGAGGCACGCCAACTCCTCGTCGGCGATTTGATTAGGATGTGCGTTGAAGAGAGGTGTGTAAATATTATGTACGTAGTGTACATGTATGTTTGTTTACGTTCTGCTTTATATATGTACAGCGTGTACTCTTAGTATAGTACCTATATTTATACACACAAGTCCAAGCCCGGTCATCGTCTTGGTCGTCGTCTTGAATCGCGTATAATAAATCAAGTCATCGTAGGTATAGTACATACATAGAAGACCAGACGCAAGTCTCAGAGTGACGGCGGCGCGCCTTTCGTACTTCCATTGGACTGTCATTCATTTTGAAATCACCGCAGCGTGGTACAGAACGATGGCTAATATATTTTCTTATGTGTACCAAGCCTGCTTAACCTAACAGCTACAAATATTCGTAACTATCTGAAAAAATTTTCGTGAAATGTTCTGTTCGAATTTTAGTGTAATGAAGATATCTAGGATCTGTTTTTAAACTTATCTGTAGTTACTTTATGAAGGAAAATTTTCATACTTTGATCGCTCCTCGAATTTAAAAAGTAGATGAATTAAATTACGTGGGTACCTAATAGTAATCTGTGGAATGGTTTACCTATAAGAATTTAATTTCAGTATGTTTGAGAGTAAGTGACCTGCACGTTTAGACAATTTTGTCTGTGAAAGATTACTTCAAACTGGACAACAAGTATTGGAAATAAAATATTGGCGGACGTAAAATTATAAGAACTGCCACCATACATCCGCATAAATTTGTCAAACCCCGATGCGCATTACTCTAATATGCCTTTAATTTTGTAATTTTGTCAAAAAGAAAATTTTCCATCTACAATGTTAAATAAGAAAAATCTTTGGAAGCTTTACAAACGATAAATGGAAAGTTTTCAAACGTGAAGAAACGTGTTAATTTGCGTGATAAGTCAGTTTTGAACGTAATCAACATACAGTTAATTGTACCTGGTGAGACGTGCGTATGAGTCACTTATATTTTTTGTAATGTGGCTAATAACCTACCACAACTTCTACGACAATGAGGAAGTTTCCCTACAAGGTCAGTAAATCTTAAAATTTGCGAAATATATACCAATCCTGCATATCACAGGTTTACATTTTAATGCAAAACTTGTATATTTACTTGTATTTTATCGTTGTGCTGCATATATCGAAGAATACTTTCAATTTATTTTGAAAAAAATTAAAGTTCGATAGGAAGATTGCGAAAGTTTATAGAGGGATAAGCGTAGGTAAGCTTGCTCAGGAGTAATTTTGAGGTGATGAGGTGATACTTTGGTGGTAGGTACATGCATCAAAATACCAAAATTTTAGTCCCCCCAATCCAACTGGTTTTGAAGAAGCCTTTTTTTTTTTTTTTTAAATACATGATTTTTTTTTGAAAGAGCCAACTGATCGATTGGCGCAATTTTTGGTTATGTTGTAGATCTATATGAAAGCAGAGAAACATCTTTGAAAAAATAAAAATCCCCCTGCCACATAATTTACCCCCGAAATGACTTTTTGAAATTTAATTAATTTTTTTTAGTGACCATACTGCTTCGGTACAATTCCGAAACACAGCTTTTTGTAGGTGTATTTGATCCTTCTTTCGCATATATTTTTTTTCAAAATTTCAGTTCATAAGCAACATGGTCAAAAATCAAAATTTGGAAAATTTGAAATGGGGGGAATACAAAGCAATGCTGAAAAAATTTGAAAATGTCAACATATTTTTCGTATTTAGTGTAATTGCAGCTTGTAAGAGTAGAAAATCATAGGCAAGAAGCAAAACTCTAGTGTCCGCCCCTGCTGGACCATAGCAGCACTCCCTCATCCCATTTTTGGACAAGGGCCGGCCAAAATCGATCAAATTTGGGAAATAGGCTTCAATTGGCGACGGATTTGATATTTTGGAGTGAGGCTAACCTCTGGTCAAAATTCAGTTGCACACAAATTTGGAGGAGGGGTGCTATAATGGGCTAAAATTGCAAAATTATTCCTTTTTGAGCCATTGATACACGACACGATCCAAAGTTGTGCAACATAAGGGGTGAAGGAAGACATGAAAGTTTTTCGCCTTTCCTTCTCTATCTCCCCGTCAAATTGAGCCAGAAAGTTGGAATTTGGTATGTTGATTTAGTGAGGGTTCTAGATGTGCTCTTTGGGAATCTCGATTTTTCAGTCTCATTGCCCCGCCCCCCAACGCAGCCCCGTAAAATGTAGTTTTTCAGTCGGTTTTTCTAATTTCTTGAATTTGTTCCTCGCAACACCCCTCCTCCCCTCCTTCCGGTCTATAAATTGAGCTAGGAAGTTTAAATTCGGTATACAGATTTAGTATTAGTCATAGCTCCAATATTTCACGAAAATCAGCCTGACTATATATATTTTTTTTACAATGCGAACATATGTACGTATGTATTTGGGGTACCACCTCCTCTTCACAAAAAGGTACCTTTAGGGGTCGCACTGAAAATATGAATTCATAGTCGTGTTCAAGAGGTTCTGATTTTTTGCGAAAATAACACCAATATCACGAGTGTATTCGTAATTGAAAAAAATGGTGGCGAAGGGGTGCTGCTAGGGTCCAGCAAGGGCTCCAACGCGAGTCTTATGCTTCTCGGCTATGTTTTTCTACTCTCCCAACCTGCAGTGATACTGAATACGAAAAAAAATTCGACATTTTCAGATTTTTCCAGTATAGCTCGGTTTACCATGTATTTAAATTTTTTTCAAATTTTGACCATGGGGTTCATGAACTAAAATTATGAAAAAAATGTAGGTGGTAAGAAGGGTCAAGTACACATTCAAAAAGCACGAGTTCAAAATTGTACCAAACCTGTGTACTTATTTTAGTAAGAAATTAAATTTTAAAAGATCATTTTAGGGGTAAATTATGTGGGGGGGGGCGAATGTTAAATACTAAAGCTATAGAAAAAAATCGGTCAATTTGCGTTTTCAAAAAAAAAAAAAAAGGTGTTTTTCAAACAATGTATCCTATTTGAAAACCAGAGTGCTTGAGGATCCAAAAATTTAGTTACAAATGTATTTGGATAGTATGCACCTAGCCATCTACCACTGAAGTATCTTCTCAAAATTCCGCTAGGGTAATTTACCTATGCTTATCCCCATATAACCTGTTAATGTTCTTAAATGTACGTAAAACTCGACTTCAAGGATGGCTCCATATCGCGAGTGGATTTTTTCTGATGATACGATAGTGAAAAAAAAATCACAATTGTTCGAATATTTTTTACTGTAAATACGTTTCTCTATCGTACGATGTGATTGTCGTTATCGTCGAAGTGTAGTTATAGTTATGGTTGTTGTTGTTGTTGATACTATTCTTACAGCTTTATTACTTTTTTTTCCTGTTAAATTAATCATTTTAAATAATAGTTATCGAGCGCAAAACTCTTTGGTCCTTGAATATGTCCGCTGTATTGGTATCAAACTAGGTATGTACTATCGTCTCCGATAACGATCATCAGAGTGATATAGTAAATATATATATGGAGAAGAATTACGTAGTACGAGTATTAAAGGGCGAGTGTGGGTACTTCTGACCAGTCACGGTTTGCCCTGAGACTAGTTCACCGCGCATACTATGCCTACTCCAAGTACACACAGATACGTACAGTTGAAACAACTCCATGAGAACGTATCCACTTTTTTTTCTTCTTCTTCTAATTCTACCTCTTCTTCTTCGTCTTCTCTACCGAATGAGTATGGTACAAGTTTAAACGATACGACGATAACATTCTCTGGAAAACGCAGAATTACAGTGTGAGACAGGGAGAGAAAAAAATGATAAAAAAAAAATCTAGAGTGAAAAAAATTGTGTATGGGTACACGATTTATTCTTGTGTGTATGCCCTACGAGTACTTTACTTATCCGCTGGGTACTTGGTCTCTATCAGATACCCAGCCCATATATACGACACGGTGCCATGGCATGCTATGCCACAGTCGAACCATTAGTAATGTCAACAAACCTATAGCATTAGGTGCGTGGTAATTGGGAATTTTATTCGGTATCGAGGTGGGCTGCTTGTTTATTTTTTGCCAGTATCTTACCTTGCCGGTACTCTCTATCTCTTTTGCTCGGTCATCATTCGACCTTCCTACCTTTGATCGATTTATGTAGAGTGTATTAGAGAGAGAGAAAGAGAGAGGGAGAGTATAAGTAATGTACGACTTCTTTGCGCGGATTAGGTTTCGAATTTTTCCAGCTTGCTTCCTGCACCTACTGCACAGTGTGTTATCGCATCGATGCGAATTCTCGTAGCATATATTGAAGATTAATTAACTAAAAATAACGTACCTAGCTACGTCGCTCGCCTCGTTGATATTTTACCAGAGATAATGATATCGTGTAGTTTCATAGGGTACCACGTATAAATATATTCATATAATATATTATACGATGTATCTTTCATTAAGTATATAAATTTCCAATATCGACGAGATGAGAAGACGAAGAGGATGTGAAAAGAGATGAAATAAAAAAAAAATAGGCCTATCGAATCAAAAAATACGTAGGTATGTGTTGGTATTCGATCGCGGTCGAGTATAAATTAAACGCTTACAGTTTATAAGTTACCTTATTCTATCTACTCCTTACCTTATCCACGTATTATTATAGGCATTTAATTCGGTCTGGTCTATGCTAAAATTGAAAGTAATCCGAAAAAAAAAACGACGGAAATTATATAATGTAGGAAAAATGCACCAGAAAGACGGAGGATAGAAAAATTTCAACGTTGGCGTCAAATTGGCAATTTCACATTTATTTTAATTAAAAAGTCAGCATAAAGTTATTCGTTTAATTAACACGGATTTCTATGGCAATAATTCAATTTTTTATTATTAACGTCCGTCCGCAGTGCTCTGGCTCTTTTTACTATAGCATATCCTGTGAAAAAATGCCGAATTACACGCCAAGTTTTATCAACACGTTTAATTTCTGTTGTTGGTTGTTTTTTTCTCGAATATAAAGTTCGCCAGCTAAATTATTTTAATTAATGGAATAAGGGTATGATACTGGGACGAAGGATGGTAAGATAGCTTCGGGGTGAAAAATCGAACGAACGGGGAATGAAAGCTGGACGAATTATGATTATTTCGTAATTGAAATTGCTGTGGCGGAGAATTTCACTGGCGCTGGTGGGAATTTTCAAGAATGTTGCAAAGGGTTGAAATTAATTTTCAGTATATTAATTTGCGGCGTTGATTTTTTGAGATAGGGGCCGTTTCTCGTGATTTTTAAACCGAAGCTAGGTAAAATTATCTGTAGAAGAGTTTTTGTATGGTATTTTGAATTTTTGTGCCATATATAATTGGATTAATAAATGAAATAGGATAGATTTTAATTTAATAAAAACGTTAAATTTTTTCCAGATTTTATGGTACTCATTGAGGTATGGTTTTGTGTAAATACAAGTACACGCGTGTTTTGAATGTTATTGCTAGTCTGTTTTGTATTTTTTTTTTTTTTTTTTTTTTTTTTTTTTTTTTTTTTAAAAA
>FIZR01026655.1:0-17045 GCA_900060175.1 Ferrisia virgata
TAAGATAAGCTATCATTGTATACCATATGTAATTCAATTGCAATGTATAATAAAGTAGTACGAAACTAGTCTTCGATGCGTTCATACCACAACATCTCCATTGTAGACAATACTGGTTTCTTTATATGTATATGTAGAGTATTCTATATTAATCTACCTTCCTTTATACTACAGATTGGTCAGCTCATAAGACATATTTGTAGAATAGATAACATAACCAAGAAAAACAGAAGGGGTTAAGATATATATGGAATTAAAGAAAAAATGTTCAAACTTGTCACTTAGTTTGAAAATTCATTCAATAATTCTGATGAAAATGTTCAAACATTGTTATATTGACATGGACAAAATTTCACGAATTAGAACTGAAAAAAATTCAACATGTTGTTTAAATTTTCATCGTAATTAATTTTCGTTACATGAATTTCGAATATGACGAACGATAGGTTTAAGCAAAAAGGAAAATTACAAAGTAATATATCTGTATTTTAGCCCCTTCGATTTTTAGGGTAGGCCAACAAAATAACAGATACGTCTTATAAGTTGCCCTATCTTTGGTATAAGGCTAGAGATGTTAATGCGGAACAGCCTGTAATGTTTACGAACACACGTTCGAATTTATACTAAATTATTTAACTTATTTCAGACGGCTGCGAGAATAAAAAATGCGAAATTTATTCGACTTGCGAAAGCGACGGAGCTGGCGAAGCGAAATGTGTTTGTCCGTCGCAGTGCCCAGAGGTATTGTCTCTTTTTTCTATTGTTTCTTTATATTCTACTCTATCCATCGTAATCGAAGAATGTCTTTTTTGTAGCGACTAGAACGAAAAAGACGTCGAGCTTTTTGTATGTGTTTTCAATTTAAAATTTTATTTCCAAGATGAAAATCCTCCTTTACTCATTTTCTCTCTCTCTCTCTCTCAATTCGTCAGTACAACAGGGTACCTTTATTTGGAACTTAATTAAATAATTCTTTCTTTTTTTTTATTGTCGAGCAGGACAAAAATACGGTATGCGGCTCAGACAGTAATACGTATTCGAACGAGTGCGAACTAAAGAAGCATTCGTGCGAAATAAAAGAATTAATCACCATCTCTTACAAAGGAAATTGCGGTTAGTAAATGCGTCTTCGGTACCTAAACTTACTATGTCGATAATTTTAACACTTTTTGACATTTATTAATGTTATTTTTAGATATTTGCCAAGGAGTTAAATGCACCAATCGGACTAGATGCGAATCGGGAGTCTGCGTTTGTCCTTCGGACTGTGATAAAGATCTATCTATTTCGATTTTAGACGAGCCAGTTTGCGCTTCTGATATGAATACTTATCCGAACGAGTGCGAGATGCAAAAACACGCTTGTATTCATTCGTTAGCCACGTTGAGCGTCCTGTTTTATGGAGACTGCAAAGAAAGAATCGACGCTTCGTTATTACGTAAGTCGTATTATTTCTACATTATGCAATGGGCGCTTTAATAAATAATATTACAGAATTCTGATAATATCTCATTTACACAGTAGAACCGATTAACGGAACTGACACAGCTGATATGGGAAATCACATAATCAATTTACCTGTCGATAAGAAAGAAGTATGCCAGGATATACTTTGCGATTATGAAGCCACCTGTGAACCAGCACCGGAAGGAGGGCCAAAATGTTCGTGTATTTTTGACTGCAGTCGAGAATCGTTGAAACCCGTGTGCGGTAGTGATTTTCAAATGCATTCGTCTATATGTCACATGAAACTGAAATCTTGTCAAAAGCAAGAAGAGATCAGATTACGTCCTATTGAATTATGTCAAGGTTAGTTCATCTTATAAAATATCACCAAGGAAGGAAGATGAATTGTAGTTGGTACGACGATACACTTCATATTTTATTTAAAGGTATGGAAGTGAAACCTTGCAATGGTAAAAATCCCATTCTGGATCCGGTAACCGGTCACGAACTAGATTGCGGAAGTGGGCCGAATAGAAAAGATTGTCCGTCCGATAGCTACTGCCATCATACGTCGAAATTTGCTCGATGCTGTGCCAAAGGTATACAATCAACGTTACGTTAAAATTCTAACATGATTTCGAAATCAATTTATTATTATTACATTTGATTACACAGATGGTACCGGAGTTTACATAAAAAGCTGTAATGATTCGTGGTACGGATGCTGTCCTGATCTTAAAACTCCAGCCAAAGGACCCGACAATGCTGGCTGCCCTTCCATGTGTAACTGCAATAAATTAGGTAACACGAACCCCATGCTTATCAAACGGTTACAATTTGAACTATTCAAATTAGTATGCTAATTCATCCTATTCATTTATCACTAGGATCATATTCAGACGCTTGTGAACCGGAATCCGGTCAGTGTAAATGTAAACCAGGAGTTGGTGGATTGAAATGTGACCGATGCGAACCAGGGTTCTGGGGTTTACCTAAAATATCCAACAGTCATCCAGGATGTTTACGTAATTAATTTGATATTCGGATACCACTGATGGTGATATCGATAATTATTTCAAGACTTAATCGAATGATTGGATTATAGCTTGCGGATGTTCGTTGTTTGGTTCAGTACGCGATGACTGTGAACAAATGACCGGTAGATGTGTTTGTAAACAAGATGTACAAGGACCAAAGTGTACCATTTGTACTGATCCTACCAAAGTGCTAGGACCCAATGGATGCGTTTCTGGTATGTACGCGAATGTATCTGAATGATCAATGATGCAAACCGATCGAAGAACGCTTCTAAATGATGAATTATACATTACAGCTGATGTGAGTACTCCGGCTCCTACTTCTTGTAACGATCTCAGTTGTTATTTCGGTGCTACTTGCGAAGTACACAATGGCCTTGCAAAATGTGTTTGTCATATAACCTGTTCGCAAGATTACAATTCTCAATCTCAAGTTAGTAATCGTCTTGTAAAATAATATTATCTTATCAGAAGCTAACAAATTAACAATATTCTATATTTTAGGTGGTTTGCGGTAACGATGGCCAAACCTACAGTTCAGAATGCCAACTAAAACTATACTCGTGTAGATACCAGAAAGATATTGCCGTCCAAGCATTAAGTTCCTGCACAGGTAAATTATTCGATCGATTAAACGATTAAGAAGAAACTACGTTAAGCCTGATTTTCAGCACCATTTCATTTCATTTCGATAGATGACTATATTAGCGGCACCGATGGCCCTAAACTCGGAGCTTGGACATCCATTAACCAGTTTACCGAACCAGAAGAAGTAGCTGCTCCTTTATCCAAATCTACTCGTCACGTATTGTCTGCAGATTCCAAAAATATACCCGCATTCACTACTAAACTCGCCAATAAATCTACCAGTCAACGAGGAGATGTCGACTATAACGAAATTAATTCTGGTAAATTAAGAGGTATCTGGGATATCGCGGTATTTGGGACAATGTTGAGCACAAGCCTTGGGAAAAAAGTAAAACCAGATGCTTTATTGGGTGTTTATTCTATTCACAGATATGTATCACGTTATTAATGAACCTACTTCGGCTACGATGACTATTATGATTGGCGATGCTTGTGGGGCAGTCGAAGATTGTACGATTGAAAATAGTTACTGCGTTGCTGGTATCTGTGTTTGTAAAGAACCTTTCGTAGAAGCTGCTGATAAACAATCGTGTTCCCGTGAGTGATTTAAAAGAATAATGAAAATTCGATGATAAGATAAATGTATATTGAATGCTAAGCCACGGTTTTGTTATTATTTTCGTAGAAGGTATTACTTTAGCGGTTAAACAACGTGCATGCTCATCAAATCCTTGCAGAAATAATGCCCATTGTAGAGATAAATCAGAAACAGAATTCGAATGTAATTGTTTATTTCCATACACAGGACTCTTATGCGAGAATTCCATCGTTAAAAAAGGTAAATATTTTTAATTTCTAATGCATAAACCTAATTCCTTTAGTTATTCGTTTTACGTTGATGTTGATCATGTTGTTATCATAGTTTATAGGGAAGTGGTAAAAAATGGCGTCCCTTATCGATTCTGTAGATTATATTAATCGCAGATCCTAATGGTTAATATCAAAACTAAAACTTCAGTAATTCTGGTTCTGATCAATAACAATTGCGAGTAATGTAAAATCTGCAAAAACAATAAAGGGAGCCAGAGTGGCAAGATCAATGAAGATCTGAGAACCAAAAACGTAAAAAACATGCGATTCTAGAGAACAAGAACAAAAAAAAGAACAACAAAGTTGAGTGATTGAAGAACAAAACAAAAACGAGAACAATAAAAAAAACAATTTTACCATTTTTGAAGAACAAGAAAAAACCTTAAAAAATGATTTGAAAGGACAAGAATAAGAACGAGAAAAACTATTTTCTAATCTCGTTTCCATTTTTTCTTTTTTTCTTTTTTGAATTTCAATTGATAATTTGACAATTTGTTGTAATTTAAAACGTATTTTAGTGGTCTTTTCCAAGGTCTTACTCTTATTTTCATTAGCTTTTTAGCCAAATTTTCGACAATTGGGGGGGGGGGGTTGATGAGTTGAAGAACAAAAATCAACAAGAACGAGAGCAGAAAACCAAACAAAACATAATGAAGAACAAGAACAGAAAACGAGGGCAATATTTCAAGTACTGTAAGTCCAAATCTTGAATGAAAACAAAACTAACAAGAACAAAAATTTAGATTAAATGAGAACAAGAACAAGAACGAGAAGCAAAATTCATACGTTCTGTTCTTCCATCCTTGATCGGCGCCATTTTTTACCACTTCCCTATAAGAAATAATAAATTTGCCAATACTTTTCTAATTAGAAACAATTGCATTTTACGTTTTCCAGAAATAGAATTACCGGCATTCAGCGGTCAATCGTACATTGAACTGAAACAACTCAAAGCTTACCATAAATTCAGCGTAGAAATCGAATTCAAAACATATACAGATAACGGAATCTTACTTTATAGTCAACAGCGTTCGGATGGCGCCGGTGATTTTATTTCTTTGGCGATTGTTAATGGGTAAGTAAATGCCGAGTAGAATATATCTCTGCTAGTTTTACAAATTCGTCACTCTTCATCATTAATTCAATTTACAGATACGTTGAATTTCGATACAATTTGGGTAACGGACCAGCCATCCTAACATCGATGCAACGTTTGAGTTTGAATAACTTTCATAAAGTGGTCGCTAAACGATATCAACGCGATGGAATTTTACAAGTTGATAGTAACGAATCGGTTGCTGGTCAATCAGAGGGTACTTTGAAAGCTTTAGATTTATACGATAGCGCTTATGTTGGTTACGTTCCTATATCGACAAATAAGTAAGTTTGCAATAAATAGATGAATATCGAGTGCATAAAATGAAGTTTGACAGCCCCCTCTCAAACATGATATTTTCGTACTAAGAATAATAGGTTGGCAACATGTAACGTACAAGTACAAGCACGCATGCTTGGTTGTAATTTGAAAATACAACCAAGCATATGTGTTTGTATTTATTATGTTGCATGTTGCCAACTTATTACTTTTGATACGAAAATATCATATTTGAAAGGGGGTTGTCAAGCTTCTTCTAAACACTCGTTATCTTCAATGTTTATTTTGTGGGGAAAAAATCGTAAACGTCATGAATGAAAAATTCACATTGCAGAATTTTCGAGAACATTGGTACAAGTACTGGTTTTGTTGGATGCATCAAAAAGTTAAAAATAGGCCGCCATATTGTAAAATTAAAAGACCGACATGACAGCATTGTTCAAAGAGTGCACGATGTTAAGGAATGTACTGATCTCGTAAAATGTGAAAATAACACGAATCTGTGCAATTGCATAGGTAAGTTTTAGAATAAATCATTTTATTTACTAGCAACGAATGTATTAAACCAAAGTGAATGTTTTTCTTGCAGGTGGAGTATGCGAAGTTGATAATAATCCTTGTACTTCAAACCCATGTCAGCATGGATCAATTTGCGAGCCTTTACTACAAGGTAGCTACATGTGTAACTGTCTTCCCGGATACAAAGGAAACTCTTGCGAAATTTGTAAGTCTTTTTTTATTTTATAACTAATATAAGAAGTGCATCGATGTGAACATTACTAATTTCTCTGATAAATGATGGTGTTATGTTCAGTTGAGCCAGTAGCTGATGATTTGTATATTGCTCAGTTCAACGGAATCAATTCTTATATCAAGTTTCCTTGTTTGGAAAATGTTAGAAGAGGATTCTCCATCGAAATTTGGTTTTGGGCGACCTCCGCTAATGGAATACTTCTTTACAATGGTCAATTACACAACCGAAGGGGTGATTTCATTTCGGTAAATTTAGTCAACGGTTTCGTTCAGTTCAGATATGATTTAGGAAGTGGTATCGCCAATATAACGTAAGCACCATTCTAAACAAGATTTTTTCTTTTCTGGTAAATTCGGCACCACGTGTATTAATTAATTTTCTATTTATTCAGCACTGATAATCAAATTGATCTGAAAACTTGGCAAACGGTGAAAATTCACAGATTCGATAGACTAGGATCAGTACAACTGAATAATGGTACAATAGCCAAAGGTATGTCAGGTCCATCACTTAATGAACTCAACTTGGAGCTTCCTTTGTACGTTGGAGGCGTTCCGTAAGTATCTCGAATCATTTCTAATATCGAAATAAAGATGAATATTGAGCACAAACGTTATATTGATTATTTTAATTCAACAAATCCTTATCACCATTCAGGACGTTATCAGAAGTTAGTCGAGAATCTGGTGTGCACGATAAATTCGCTGGAGCTATACAACGCATGTTAATTAATGGCAAATCATTACAACTGCTTTCCGGTGAACACATAAACGTTGTGCCTTATAAATCGCACGTTTGTTCGAAAGACGACGCTTGTTTAAACGGTGGCATTTGTGTTCCTTATTTATCTACTTTCTATTGTAAATGCTTAGTCAATTTTAGCGGCACTCATTGTCAAAATTACTCCATCACTGGTGAGTTACTCATTACACGTGATATCTTCAAAACATATCTTGGGCATATAATTCAATCGCAATATTTTTTCGCAGATAACGAAGTTGCTGTACACTTCAACGGTAACATGTTCTTACAATATAGACACTCGAATAAACATCCATATCCTGAATTACATGCCAAGTAAGATTTTATTCTCAATATCTGGTGATAACTAAGGTGATGGTAATTTTACTCTCGATATTTTTGTGCTCGCATTAACATAGTTTTATCAATAACACGCTAATGGGTGATGGGCTTTTGGTGGATGAAGCTGCGATCGAAGCAGGTGGCTTGGATAATGTGGAAGATGATAATTCTGATAGTGATTACGATGATGATATGTACGACGATACATCTGATTTTGAATTTTTTAATGACGAGTAAGCGTCAAAAATGGGTATAATCGTTACATCATAATGCCAAGTATAATAAGGTACACTTACCATAAAATTTTATACTTCAAGGAAAAAAACGAAAAAACTTATCCAATACGAGTTCAGCATTAGAACCACTCAAACCAGTGGTCTTTTATTATGGAATAGCAAAATCAGACATTCACATCGTGATTACGTAGCTATCTCTATTGCTGATGGATTTATCGAGTTTTACCATTACTTTGGCAAAGAGCAACAAGTAGTTGCTTTGATATCTGAGGTAAATAGGTTATAAAGAGGTTAATATAATAACTGAAAACCAAACTATAATACGAACATTTATTGAGAAAATATATATATATCTGAATAAAGGAAATGATATCCGATGGTAAATGGCATTCGGTATGGATTCAGCATCGTAAACGTATCACGCAGATTCGTATCGATTCCAATAAACCAGCCAAATTACATTCCAATAACGTGCAGAAAGTTTACTTATCTAATGGAAAAGTATTCATCGGTAAATTTATACATCTTTCGTATTTTTACATAGTATGAATCTAATATCAGATGAAAAATAATGCTACAAATGATTTCTCAGGCGGCGTTGTAAATCTGCCATCCAATTATCCGGCCAAATACTCCATAGGTTTTAGAGGCTGTCTAAAGAATTTGCTAATTGATCGAAAACGCGTTTCGTTAACTCAATTATCGCACAATACATCCATCTCTATAGAGTATTGTCAAGATAACGATATCTAAGTTGTATTATACATAACGTTTATAAAGTCTCTGATACCTATATAATCGCCAACTCAAATGTACATAGTGTAAGTGTATAGGTAATCCGATTTTAAGTGATGTACCAATGAACAGGTCCATTTTTTTCATTTGCGTGTCATGAGTGAAATTTTATAGAAATGTTTTCAAGTTAATATCTTATTTTACCAAACCAGAAGATGAAGTTTAATTAATAATGGAATAAATTTTTCGACATTGATATCATACCTAGTAAGTATTAAAGTAACCAAGCATATCAGTTTGAAACAAACGCAAACTAACGGTGACATATCAACAGCAATATCGTCACAGACCTAAGAAGCAATAATTATATGATTAATTAAAATACCAATATAGAAAAAATTATATTTACTTGTTGAAAATAATGCATTTTTGTTCAATATCTACTTACCTGTGTTTTGTTTATTTATTTATTTTTTTTTTTAATTTCGTTCGTTCGTGGTTTTTTTCGTAGCAAATATAGATAAAATTGATATCGTTTATGGTAACATTAATCAGATTAATGTTCCTTTTGTACGTTGTTTCTGTATTATGTAAGTTAGTATTTTTGTTATATTCTTTTTTTCTTTTGTTACGGAATACAATACATTTTAAAGTTCCTCGTGTATAGATTTGGTATATTCTGTATATGGAAGTATGTTTTATTACTTTTGTAAATTATTATTTACTGTGATTATATGTGTACATTATCGTATTTTAATTTTAAAAAGTAGTTTAAGGATGAAATACAATTTATAAAGCGTGTATGAATTTTCATTGCGTATATTACATGCATAACTTATGTATGCAGTACCTTTATTTGAAAACGAAACTGGTACTACGATTTATGAATTGCCAAGCAATATTGTTCTATTGTAGATATAAAAATAAATGCAAGTTTCGTGTTGTTTTTGAATTTGTTTCTAAAACATGTGTTGTAGTTCGAGAAATAGGAAATTTTGTGTCAAATTTTCAGGGTTGAGTATCAATCCCATTCCCAGTACTGTACCACTGGTATGCTGGTAAAATCCCAGTACCAGACTACCAATACCCTACTGCCCGGTTCAAGTTCCCAGTACCAAGTACTACTACCATATTACCCAGTTCAAAATCCCAGTCCCAGACTACCAGTACTACACCACCCAGTTCAGATTCCCAATACCAAGTACCAGTACCTTTACTTTCCAGTTCAAAACCCTCATACCAACACCAAGTACCAGTACAATACCACTAGGTTCAAATTTCTAATACAAATACCAGTACCATACCACTCAGTTCAAAATCCCAATACCAAGTACTAGTACCATACCGACCGCAAAAAAATGTTAATCTCAAATTGTAATCCCATCCTAGCTGGGAAAAAATATCGCGTTACTCAACCCTGAATTTTATAATCTTAACAACCTTTAATTGATCAAAATGAAAATTTATAATTTGGAATGTTAGTAGATATACGGTAGTAAATTTAATGAGTATTCGTGTTTTCTAAGTAGCTGTTTCTGAATTCTAAATTTTTTGAGTGACTGAGTGTGTGTTGGAACTTGTAAGTTGTAGCTTGCACATTGCATCCAATCTAAAGTAATGCAGGCTTTTATTACTTTAGTTGTGTGGTTGTATTACAAAAGAATTTCAAATATCAGTCCTCTTCTCGATCTCTTGAATTCTTGTATGAACTCGTTTTCCCCCTGTATTTTCGTGGGTTTTCATTAGTTGCACATTTGCCATTCTTGTATGATGTATTTCTGTTGTTAACGCTCTCTCGAGGAAAAATAATAGTACTACAAAGTTGAACTTGCTTCGATTCACACCATAAAACATTTTTAAGCAACGTTTGTTACTGCAATACGAATGTGAAATGTGAACGCACCTCTACCAAAACATGTGGATTGTGATTAGATAGAACATTTTTTCAATTTAAATTTTATAAAATGTTATAAATTCGTGTTTTTTATTCGTAAAATGGGTAAAAATAAAAGTGGCAGTAGTCTCGGAAGATCACTTATCAAGGATAGATTTGGTAATAAAGTGAACAAATTGAACAGCGATTCATTCGTAAGTATCTTTCCTTCCACGATAATCTACTGCGAAATAGAATTTTCGTCCGTATAACATCTATTTATTATATTTCAGCTTCACACGTCGGAATTGAAAGATGGCTACGACTGGAGTAAATTAAACTTGAACTCTGTAACAGAAGAAGACTCCTTTAAAGAATTCTTATCAACTGCTGAACTCGCTGGAACAGAATTTGCGGTTAAGTATCTTTTTTATGGTATCCGTGTCAGATCAAATCCATTAATGATGATTCATACTTACAGGCCGAAAAACTAAACATCACTTTCGTGAATCCCAAGTCTGGAGTAGGACTTCTAACATCGGAAGAAACTAAAAAAGTGAAGGAAGATCAGAATAGAAATAGAGAATTGTTGAAAATACCCCGAAGGTATGCTTCATTTGTGGTAGTATATTTTCATCGAATATCATCTTTCATACTGTTTGGTATTTTTAATAGGCCAAAATGGGATACTAATACTACCGCCGAAGAATTACAAAGTAAAGAAAAAGAGGAATTTTTAACTTGGCGAAGAAATTTAGCAGTGTTTCAAGAAGAAAGCGGATTATTATTAACACCTTATGAGAAAAACCTTGATTTTTGGCGACAGTTATGGCGTGTCGTTGAACGAAGGTTTGATATTTAACTGCAATATGTTGTTCCTGCATTCGCAAAAATATCATAGTTTCATATTTTCCAAAACAGTGACGTTTTAGTGCAAATTGTCGACGCGAGAAATCCGATGTTATTTCGTTGTGAAGATTTGGAACGTTACGTTCGAGAAATCGATAAAAAGAAATTAAATTTAATCTTATGCAATAAAGCAGATTTTCTTACTCATGACCAAAGACGAGCTTGGGCCAAATACTTCGATTCCATTGGTGTTTCTGTTGTATTTTTCAGCGCGCTAAAATCCACTGATCATGATGACGAGGTAGAGAACGAGGTATTTGATATAAATTAACTCTAAAAGTAACGAAAAAAGAACAGAATTATTGACGAGTTCATCGATATTTTAGAACGAACCTTCTGAAGACGAAAATGAAAATGAAGATGTAAACAAAGAACAGGCAGAATTTGAAACTGGTGATGACGATTTTGAAACTGATGAAGAAGAAGAAATTATAGGAGAAGAAACTGAAACTAAAAGTACGATTTTGAAGTATTCCGACTGAAAATTATTAGTATAAGTGGACACCTAATTAAATATAAATTTTATAATTCGATTGCAGCACGTTACCACACATTTCGTAATTCAGCTAAATTACTAAGCAGATGTAACCTTATTGATTTTCTTCGAAATTTTCCCATTAAACAAGATGCAAATTTCAAAAAAGACGTGGTTACTATTGGTCTCGTGGGGTATCCAAATGTAGGAAAAAGTTCCACCATTAATGCCCTACTTACATATAAAAAAGTTTCCGTATCTGCTACTCCTGGAAAAACTAAACATTTTCAAGTAAATGTTACTTTTATAAAACCAAAGTGATGATTTCATTCGTTTAATTTGTTTACATTTCTTTTAGACGGTGTATCTTGACAAAGATATTCTACTTTGTGACTGTCCCGGTTTAGTAATGCCTAGTTTTGTATCAACTAAAGCTGACATGGTGATAAATGGTATTTTGCCGATTGATCAAATGAGAGATCATGTGCCACCAGTAAATTTAGTGTGTACTTTAATCCCAAGATATGTATTAGAATCTAAGTACGGAATCATGATACCAAAACCTGAAGAAGGAGAAGATCCTCATCGACCTCCGCATTCCGAAGAATTATTAAATGCTTACGCCTGTATGTACCCATATCTAACTATTTATTTATTGGTTGATTGAAGTATGATATGATTTTTTGCTTCTGTTTTTCAGATAATCGAGGTTTCATGACAGCAAATGGTCAGCCAGATAATCCTCGAGCAGCACGTTATATTTTAAAAGATTACGTCAATGGTAAACTACTTTATTGTTATGCTCCTCCAAACATTGATCAAAATGAATTTCATAAATATGACGAACCTGTTACTGAAAAACTTGAAGAAAGTATTCCATCACGTACTTTAAGAGCCATCAAGGTATGTAGCTTTTTCAACAGTGTTTGTTTTTTTTTTTTCGTTTTAAAACCTCGTGACATAAATTTTTACAGCCTTTTAAAGTAGCTACTAGAGACCTTGAATATTCTCTCTTCAAAGAACAACAATCCACAGCTAATGTACATAGTAAGGGCTTACAGAAATTTGATAGTCACGAAATTCAAAAACTCGGCGTGTAAATACAATTTTATTTCTTGTAATATCATCATTATCCACATCAAGGATAAAGTAATTTAATGAAATTTCATTTTCAGAATTAACGCTCAACAACCAACCACTTCAAAACCGTGGAAAAATCACAAAGCAAAACGTAACAAGCACGAAAAATTGAGGAAGAAATACAGATGTTTAGACGAATAAAAAAATAACTCTTGACTCATAGTATCCTTATTTAAACGCACAACGTGATATATAAATTTTATTGATAAAATCATAGGTATACTAAGCAAGGGATAGGGAACGAAATAAAAAATCCACTGATAAACTGAATTTGAAAAAAATTAACTATGATGAATTTGAAGCTAGGAAAACACGATTGACGACTATTTACAGAAATATTACATGAAATTTTAACTAGGATACTTTAAATTATAATAAAAAAAAATCCAGTGATGATAACTTAATTTTAACTTTTAACACAGATATTGTGAACTTCGAACGTGTCCATTACACGAAATAAGGCGGTTTTCTTACAACAATACCATATTCTGCTAAAGATGGTGCGAGATCTTCGAGTGTTAGGTGATATCTACGATCTTTCGGTTTTCCTTTACTCGCTTGATTAGATGTTCGAATTTTACACTGTTGTAAGGCATCATTCGCTATATCGGAGATGAATTTTTGCGCCGCTAAAGCGATTATACGAGTGCTGGTGGGAAAAACAAACGAGTGAGTGAAAAGTGTTTGAATAGCTTACAAAATGCAGTATGCTTACATTCGAGGATCCGATGCATCGAAGCCGGATTGTTGAAGGTATGAAGTCATCACAGCATCGGGTATCTGTAATGATTAACGGTATATGTAGTTCGCGTAACTATGCCAGTCGACACGAAATATCTTACTCACCGTCGGTGAGTAATCTTCTAGTTGTTGTAGAAGGTTTATTATTGGTTCAATGATAGGTGTCTCTTCTTCTACTTTTTCTTTTACATCCTTTTTAGTGATATCCGAGGAATTTTCACCGTCCAAGTTCGTCATATTGAGTTTAAATCTGAAACAATGAATGAGATGAATGAAGACGGTGAAAGGGGTGTAAAATTTGAGAAAACATTACCGTTACCTTTAACTAAATGTACTTTAATTTAGAAATCTACAAAATGAATTTCACGACGGTACATTCACCACGAATGTCCAAAATGTAATGATAAATTGAAAATTTTATCAAGACGAAATTTATTTACACACAAACATTTGGTATGCTGGATAACATGATGGTGACCAACGCTTAGAAAAGACAAAAATGGCTGATTTGTGGACAAATCCAAATGTTCTAAATGTTGCTTTTTTTCTATCATTTATTCACAATTAATCGGCGATTTATTTTAATTTAATAATTAAATATCGCAAATAATTACGAAATAAATATTTCAATCGTTTCTCACTCTCAAATAGCGTTCAAAAAATTAATAAATTTCAGTTTGTTAGTTCATCATTCGGTTGATAGTCGTCTTTATTATTCTAATGCATTGACAGTGTATCCAACATTGGCAATGATATTTCCTTAAATTATTTATCATCGTTGGCGACACTGTATTCGTTAAAAAAATTTGGCAACCTCGAAACCGGTGATTTCTTCGTGAAAACGTGAACGTGATGAAACAACCGGACCGCATGAGAATGGATATTCGGTTTTGAAGGTGGAATTGGTTGTTAGCGGGATTGAATTTCTAATGAAATTCATGTACTTAATTCCGAACTCTAGTTACTCAACGGTTCACCAAAAGTTGCGATAATGTCGTGGTTGTTCGGTATACGTAGAGATACGCCCGGAATTCCTGTCGATGGATTACCGCCACCAGAATCTGATAACACCGGTGGTGGAGCCGGAGCCGGAGCAGGAGCTGCCGGTGGTTCTGCAGATGATAAACGTAAAGCTAAAACCATGGAACCGTATTCTTTCGACTCTTCTGCTCTGGAACGAGCTGCCCAAGCTGCCAGAGAATTGGAACGATCAAGTGAGTGAATTTGTTCTGTTATTCCATCAAAGTGTTTGCTTTTTGGAGCATACTAACGACATGATGCAATTTCACTATACCTATGTGCAGAACATTCGAAAGAAGCTTTAGAGCTGTCAAAGTTACAAGAAGTAACCAAACAGCAAGAATATCAAACTAAAATCAAAGAATATGAGGCTCATATTGAGCAAAGTAGAATTGAACAGAAACGAGTTGAAGCTGAAGAACGTAGAAAAACAGTCGCCGAAGAAACTAAACAACATCAGGCTAGAGCTCAATATCAAGATCAACTTGCACGTAAAAGGTAAGTAAATTCACACCAGTAGTGTATTTTTGTAAAACACTCGTTCAACAGTATTCTCAATTTAGATACGAAGATCAACTTTTACAGCAGCAACGAATCAATGATGAAAATTTACGCCGTCAAGAAGAATCTGTTGCTAAACAAGAAGCTCTCAGAAAAGGTGCTTTGAATTGAATTCGCATATTTTAAAATATTTCAACTTTTTCCATCGTCTTATTTGAAATAATTTTTAGCCACCATCGAACATGAAATGGAACTCAGGGGTAAAGCTGAAATGCAAAAAGCTCAAGCTAAAATGGCTGCTAGAGCTAAATTCGAACGTGACAATCACGATCTCATTATGGAACAAATTCGAGTCAAAGCTGAAGAAAATCGTAAGACTGTTCTAGAATCCATCACGTTAGTATGGTTTAGTCTTTTACATGACATTTGAAGAATTATCACGAATGATAATTCACCTCTGCTAATATTCTTATAGAACTGCTGGATCCGTCATAGGAACCGGTGCTCAAACTCTACTTCATGATTGGGATAAAATGCTAACAGCTGTCGGTGGATTATCATTACTAGCTTTAGGAGTGTATACAGCGAAAGGAGCTACTAGTGTTTCCGCTCGTTATATAGAAGCAAGATTAGGTTCGTTGATTTGTAATTCAATCTGTTATCGAGAAGTTTCAGTGATATAACATCTGGGTAATCTGCATAGGTAAACCTTCTTTGGTCCGAGAAACTTCTAGGTTTTCGTTTTTGGAAACCTTAAAGCATCCAATTCTGACAGCGAAAAAGTTTCGATTAAAAGCTGGTGATACGTTGTCGGGTGTTGTTTTAAATCCCGCTTCGGAAGAAAGACTTAGGTAGGCAGTATTTCATAATTTTCATCATTAATTTATATGAACTCCTGCGTTGATTAAATGTATTCTGGGTACAGAGATGTTGCTATCGCGACCAAGAACACGAAGAGAAATAAAGGTATGTACAGAAACATTCTAATGCACGGTCCTCCAGGTACAGGAAAGACAATGTTTGCCAAAGTGTGTATCAATTTTTACTCTTCGCCTGGATTACTTTCTATCACGACGTATATTAAAATCTGCTCTTTACTATGTATTAGAAATTAGCCGCACATTCTGGTATGGATTACGCTGTATTGACCGGCGGTGATGTAGCTCCAATGGGTAAAGAAGGTGTTACCGCAATCCATAAAGTATTCGATTGGGCATCTAGTTCGCGCAAAGGTCTTTTACTGTTTATCGACGAAGCCGACGCTTTTCTCAGGAAAAGAAGCTCCGAACACATTAGTGAAAATTTGAGAGCTACTTTAAATGCATTTCTGTATAGAACCGGTGAACAGTCTGATAAGTAAGTTTTTTTTTTGACATCAATATAATCTCGTTTTAATATTTATCCTATAATTTATTTGTCTCTCATTGTCAGATTCATGTTAGTATTAGCTAGTAATACCCCAGAACAGTTCGATTGGGCTGTTAATGATCGTCTGGATGAAATGATCGAATTCATGTTACCAGGATTAGAAGAAAGAGAACGTTTAGTTCGCTTATACTTCGATAAATTCATTTTGGAACCGGCCACCTCCGGTAAAAGGTGAATTAAATCGATTCTACGATAAGCTTTAATTTCACCAAACGTTTACTAACGTTATCAAAATATGTATTAATTTTATTTACAGACGTTTGAAAGTTGCCCAATTCGATTATAGTGCTCTATGTACAAAAATGGCCCAATTAACCGAAGGTATGTCCGGTCGTGAAATAGCTAAATTAGGTGTAGCTTGGCAGGCGGCCGCTTACGCTTCAGAAGATGGCGTTTTAACCGAAAAAATGGTCATGGATCGATGCATGGATGCTGTAAAACAGCACAAACAAAAGGTACCTAGAATACGCTGCCAGTTAACATTTCTGTAACATTTCACTAATTATCTTCGTGTTATTTCACGTATCCTAGGTCGAATGGCAAAGTGAACAAGAGCGTAAAGAATCCAAGTCAATAAGTTTCGATAGCAAATCAGATGTATCTCAGTCGAAACCAGCATCCGGTGGTCCAGCGTTCGATAAAAGCTAGCTTTAATGAAGGTGATTGTTTTTTTCAAATGCCTAGTTTCGCATATGCCTACCAGTCACAGATTGGGTAACGGTTTTATTCTCAAACGAATATGGAATTCGTTTTAAATTACGGTGAATACCGACTACGGTACCTAATTCCAACGGATATTTCCAATTTAGAAAAAAAAAAAAAAAAAAAAAAAAA